>JAWQEG010008070.1:42500-242877 GCA_033782935.1 Petrolisthes cinctipes
GTGGGAAGTGACTGTGTTGAGGTTGGTGTTGTGTAATTGGTATGTATATGGAATGACATTATGGGCACGGGTAAAACGGATGTGATGGCATTTGTCTGGTCTAAATGTCATCTGCCACTTGACTTCCCAGTCTTCAAGTGCAGTTAGGTCGTCCTGTAGTCGAAGGCAGTCATTCCTATCTTTAATTGGTCTGTAAACTAAGCTATCGTCTGCAAAGAGTCTAGTGGTAGAGGAAAGTGAAAGTGGGAGGTCATTAATGTATGAAAGGAAGAGAAGGGGACCCAGGACAGTGCCCTGGGGTACCCCAGAGGTCACAGGAACAGATGGAGACTGACTACCGTCAAGAACTACACGTTGCTTTCTGGTAGTCAAGAACGTTCTAATCCAGTGAAGAAGTTGTCCCTGTATGCCATAGAATTCTAATTTGTGTAGTAGTCTTTGGTGAGGGACTTTGTCGAAGGCTTTGGCAAAGTCTAATACTATGGCGTCAACCTGTCTGATTTTTGTGTCATTGAGGGACTGCAAGATGTCATGAGTAGTTACCAGTAGCTGCGTCTCACACGAGCGTTTAGGCCGAAAACCGTGTTGATTGTCAGTCAGTATGTTTTGCCTATCAAAGTGGTCCATTATGTGTCTATGAATAATGTGTTCTAAAATTATGCAGGGGACTGAGGTAAGTGAAATAGGTCTATAATTAATGGGAAGGGTTCTGTCTCCGGATTTAAAGATTGGGGTCACATTTGCCAAAAGCCAGTCTTGAGGGAGTTCACCGGTCTGTAAAGTCTGTGAGAATATAACCTGCAGGACAGGGGCAAGAACGCTAGCGTTAGTCCTCAATATCCTGCAGGGTATATTGTCTGGTCCAGTCGCTTTGTGTATGTCTACCTCAGATAAGAGTTTCTCAATTCCTTGGGTGTTTATATGAATGGGAGGGATAGGTGGGTGTGATGGTGTTGGCATGTCTGGTAAGTGTTCATGTTCATGGGTAAAAACGGACTGGAATTGTGTGTTAAGGGCGTTGGCTTTGTCTTGTGGGTGTGTAACCAAGGAATTGTTGTGTAGTAATGTTGTAATACCGGTCGAGTCTTGTTTGCGTGCTTTAAAAAAGCTGAAGAATTTTTTGTGGTTTTGTGTGTTGTCTGCGAGGAAAGTGAATGTGTATTTAGTTTCTGCTTGTTTAGTTTCTTTCTGTAGTGTTTTCTGTATGTTTTTGTATTCTAACCAGTGTTCTGTATCGTTGTATCGTTTTGCTCTGTTGTATGCCTTTACCTTGTTTCTGTGTAGTCTCTTTAATTGTCTATTGTACCATGGTAATGACCGGTTGTGTGTGATGGTTTTCGTGGGTATGTGCTTGTCCATTGTGTCACGTATAAAGTCACGAAGTCTGGTCCAGTTTGTTTCAACAGAGCTGGCCATTGGGTCTGAGTCAAGGAACGAGTCACAAAATTCAACTAAGTCTTAGGTAATGCCATCCATGTCAGCTCTGTTGTACATGTAAATTGTCCTGGGTAATTGTTTTTGTGTTGTTGGCTTGATGTTTGCGTCAATGAGTACCATCTCATGGTCACTAAGACCAGGTAGTACTCGTGTCCGTGTAATTAAGGAAATGTTGTTTGTGAGAAATAAGTCTAGTATGTTGGATGTGACCCTGTGTCTTATGTTAGGATTATGTCTTTCTACACTGACTTGTGTGCGTGTTGGTTCGAGTACTGTTTGGGTAAGTGAGTGGGTGTTAATGATGTCAATGAAATTTTCATGTAAGAGTTTCCTATCAGTCTGTAATAGTAAGTCGCCTTCATGGGTGGGATTGTCCAGTGTCGCCTGTGCTGTCCAGTTTATGTCTGGAAGGTTAAAGTCACCAGCCAACCATATATTTTTGGAGGGGTCAATTTTAGATAAACAATCGTCAAGGGTCTGCAGGTATTCTAAGTTTGAATTTGGGGGACGATAAAATGATCCTATAATGAGTGTCCTGCAGCCCTGTATCTGTATTTTAGTCCATATAATTTCAGAGTCCGCGTTCAGTTCGGTGGCTGGGGTCGCAACTAGTCCTGGCTTTGTCGCAATTAGGACTCCACCATGTTTATCGTCTATTTTGTCCTTCCTGTGTAGGGTCATATTATAGGGACTGTCTGTCGGGAAGATTTCACTGTCCTGGATGTCAGGTGTGAGCCAGGTCTCTGTCCCTATAATAATGTCGGGGTCATAGGTCTGGAGGGTTTGGTGAAAAGCGGCTCTTTTGTTTATGATGCTGCGGAAGTTGATGACTAGGGTACGGAGGGAAGACAGTTTTTTATGGGTGATGGAGTCGAGTGTGGTGTTGGTGGTAGAATGAGGTGTGAGGATGGATGATCTATTGGGGATGGTGATTGGTGTTATGGAGAGTGAACATGTACTATGGAGAGTCTGGTTGGGTGTAGAATGGTTTGGGAGTGGAGGAGTGGATGATGCGGAGTTAAGGGAAGTCATGTCTTGCTGTCGGTTTTGTGTAGGGGAGGAATTGTCTCTGTTGCGTCTACCTAAACGTCGGGTGATCCTATCTAATGGTGAAGGTGTGTTGTGAATTGTGGGTGGTGGTGAAGATGAAGTGGTGGAGTCTAATATGCTGAATCTATTTGTGTAGTGTATTGGGGAGTGAAAAAGGGAGGAGGTAAAATTGGGCGCACCACAGTCCCAGCAGATCCACGAAAGGCTCCGACCCTCCAATCCGTCGAACGCCGCCGTGAAGCCCCCAACACAGCTGACATGATACCAGCCTGCATGCTGGGAAACCTCACAGCAGCGATCGCACTGGATGGCCCGCTGGCCCCATTTCACCGCTCGTCGGCACAATTGACAGGGGTACTTTGGGGAGCGGGGGCCAGGGTTGATCAGAGCCCCTGTGTCACCACACAACATAAGGAGCAACAGGGCACCCCGGAGATTGCCGAGGCAAGCTACCTTTAACCTTTGAGGGCCCCCAGGGGTGCCCAGGTTCCCAAACAAGTGTGTGTATATGGAGGTGTGGGTGTAGATGTCTGGTGTTAGTGAGTCTGGTGTGTTGGTATGTGTGCAGCCAGTGTTTTTATTGTCAGTGTTGTAGAGTATTAAAACTAGTGAACAGTATGTGTAGAATATTGTTAGTGTACATGTGTATGTTGTTTTGTGTGGGGTGTGTCTGTACATGTTTATGAAGCACTAATATAAATATCCAATACAGACACACTCTCTCTCTCTCTCTCTCTCTCTCTCTCTTACCGAGTCTTGTAGCCCTCATATGTACTTCCATTCACTGTGCACTGTACTAGTTTTAAGTAGTGAAGTTCTTGAGTGATGAGTGAAGTGAAGGGTAAGGGGATGAGAGGTGATGAGAGGTCAACAGGCTGACCTTGGCTGCCCCAAGGAGCGCCTAAACACACGTCTGACCCTCACAGTGTCTGTGTGTGTTTGTGTGTATGTGTGCTTAACCCCCAGAGTCCGGGCAGCGGGATTTCCCGCTCGGTCGACAGAGGCCGGGCAGCGGGAAATCCCGCTCTGTCGACAGAGTCCGGGCAGCGGGAAATCCCGCTTTTGGTAATTTATGGGGAAAAACGCCAAATTTGTCGGGATTTTTTTTGATCTGGCTATACTTCACCACCAGACCTTTTCATCCCCACATTCAATCAGTGTGTGCTTGACCGTGACAATGGCTGGGCGTAGTGAAGAAAATACGGGCTCGTTCGATTCGGTGCATCCTACCGCGCTGCCAGGCGCACCCGCTCCTGTAACCTCCACTCCGCGGGTGCAACCAGCTAGATTGCATCATGCACCTACAAGGTTGTCAGATTCTGCAATAGGGCGGGAATTGGAGAATCTGGCAGACCTTTCGTATGGGAGTGACGACCTGGACAGCTACTCTGATACTGAATGGCAAGCTGACGAATCAACTGAGGAAGATGCCTGTGTAGCGGTGACTTCCCTCACAGCTCTTCCCTCAACTTCAGCCTTGCATGATGTGTCAGAGGTTACAGCCCCTGTTGCAATTCCGTCCACCAGTGGGGTGGGAGGTAGTTTGGGAGACACTCTCTTGTCTCCCATTCCTACAACATCTGGCGTGGGAGGCAGGAAGAGGTCTACTCCTGCTTCAACCTCCAAACCTCGCTACGTCTCCACTCCCATGGGCAAGAGGCCGAGGAGGAGGTTAGATTTTTCGTCTTCCTCTTCCTCGTCGGACGAGGATGCGTCGCAACCAGTGGTGGTAAGAGGGAGGAGAGTAGGAGTAAGAGGGAAGGGTAAAGGAAGGGGGAAGAGGACAAAGGCAGCTTATCTCTCCCCTACTGTTGACCCTGATAGCCCGCCCCCCCGTGACCTGACGCCACCTCCCCCACCACCACACTCTCCCTCTCCTCTCGTGCCTGACGACTCACTCTCGCCTGCCCCTGGTACCGCTGCACCACCACCACCACCACCACCACCACCACAACAACAACGCCAACAACGACAGCAACGCGGCGCACCTCGTCATAGACCCGCTGATCCTTATGTGTGGACGGATTGCGATGAATTTGCGCCTGATATACCTGCCTTTGACGACAGTCATTCAGGTATACAGGCCGCATTTCCCTGTCGTCATAGGTCATCAATATTAGATTATTTCACTGCCTTTTTTGATATAATATTGATGACTTACATGATGCAGGAGATAAACACCTTCAAACAACTCTCTGTGCAACTCAGCAATAGACCAGGCAGGGAACATAGTAAGATGTTGCAATGGGCTGACGTCGATATTGCTGAGTTGTATGTGTGGTTAGCTTTGACCATGATGATGCCTCATGTCAAGAAACATCGCCTCAAGGACTTCTGGAGCACACACGCCCTGATATCCACACCTGCGTTCGGGAAATATATGTCCAGGGACAGATATAGGGACATTTTGTCCTACCTGCACTTCGCCCCCAACATGGGTCCACACCCGAACGACAGGCTGTGGAAAATTAGGCCAGTAATGTCTATCCTCCAGGAGAAAATACGAGCATTTTTTCGACCATTCCAGAAAGTGGTTATCGACGAGTCTCTGGTGCTGTTCAGGGGAAGACTGTCCTTCATCCAGTACATCCCGTCAAAGAGGCATAGATTTGGCATCAAATTCTATGTCATCTGCGACTGTAAGACTGGCTATGTGTTGGATTTTATACTCTATTCAGGTACGGATGTGGATGTCCCGGCCGACGACCCTCTTGGCTTCAGCAGGAGTGTTGTCAAGGCACTCATGGGGGATTACCTTGACAACAACCACATCCTGTACACTGATAACTATTACACCTCTCCAGCACTTAGCCAGTTTCTCCTGCAGCACCAAACAGGATCCTGCGGAACTATTCGTGTCAACAGGAAGGGGCGGCCAGCATTCCCTCTCACCCGGAGGGGCGACTGCATCAAGAAGAAATGTGGGAACATGCTGGCCATCAAATGGCACGATAAACGCCCCGTCAATATGCTCACCACCGTGAACAGGGGCGTGATGCAGGATTCTGGGAAGACTGAGCGCGGCACAGGTGATACCATCTACAAGCCTGATGCTGTGCTCGATTATAACATCAATATGAGACTCGTCGATAAGTCAGACATGATGGTGAGTTCCATCGATTGTCTGAGAAAAACTTGTAAGTGGTACAAGAAGGCTTTCTTCCACCTTCTTGATGTCACAGTGCTGAACTGTTATATACTCTACCTCCAGCATCACCCTGACTCCAAGTTGGCACTCCGGGAATTCGAGCTAGAGTTGATATCTCAGCTCCTGGAGAGGTTCAGCACTGTGCAACCACAGCAAGGCAGACAGGCAGCGGCACAACGGCCTGACAGGTTGCAGCAGAGTGGCTATATGGCTCGCCACTACCTTACTAATCTGCCACCGTTGCCGTCAGGACGTCCAGGCTCTCGTCGCTGCTATGTTTGCAGGCACACAACACGTCACCCCCAGAAGTCCAAGGAAACTCGCTTCTGGTGCAAGGAATGTTGTGTGCCGTTATGCCCTGGAAACTGCTTCTCAGACTACCATATATTGGAATATATATAGAAGCAGGAAGTGATGGGAGTATGCGAATAAAGTGACAGTGACACTTGGTGACAGTGACACTATTTAGGCTATAAGAAAAGTGAGAGTGACACATTTGTACATATATTTTCGGCTGTAGTGACGTGATAGTGACACATTTGTACTTATTAGGCTATAAGAAAAGTGAGAGTGACACATTTACGCATAGAAAAAATGATAATAAAAAATTTAAAACAACAAAATACAAAAATATATAGAAAATAAGGATAACAGTGATAGTGACACATTTATATTTACGTTGAACATGAACAAATGGTGCGAATGACACTGAAAATGTTTCGCGTAAATACTGTACATAACTCCCACGCTTCTCTCCAGGGCATAAAACCACTCTGGAATGGTCAGCTAACCACACAAATAATACAGGGGCTGTAATGGTAGGATGCACACGAGCCGTACGACGTGTCGCCCGGGGGAGGCAAGTGTTGCGTCATTCTGCCGGTGGCCATCTTGCCTCCACCCCCGCCAGTCCTTGTCACAGCCACGCTCACAAAGCGAACGCAGCCTCGCTCTCACGGGAAAAGTGACCTCCATTCCTCACTTGATTTCTCGGCAATGGAGTGTCCTAGAGAGCTGGGGTTGGTTTTAATGGAAAGAGGAGGAGTTGATGGTGAGTACACAATCAAATTTAAGTTATTCAGTATTGTAGTTTAGTCATAGGGAGTAAGAGAAGTAGAGTGATTTTCCGGGAAATACCCGGACAGGCAGGGTAAAAGTTAGTATTGGGCCCGTACCCACAGAGCGTAATTCCATTCTTGGCCCGTCCCGGAGGGGTTAAAAGAGATAGAGAGTGGGTGTGTGTGTTTAAGAGAGAGAGAGAGAGAGAGAGAGAGAGAGAGAGAGAGAGAGAGAGAGAGAGTGTGTGTGTTTAACAGAGAGAGAGAGAGAGAGAGAGAGAAAGAGAGAGTGTGTGTGTGTGTGTGTGTGTTTAAAAGAAAGAGAGAGTGTGTATGTGTGTGTGTTTAAAATAGAGAGAGTGTGTGTGTGTTTAAAATAGAGAGTGTGTGTGTGTTTAAAAGAGAGAGAGAGAGAGAGAGAGAGAGAGTGTGTGTGTTTAAAAGAGAGAGAGAGAGTGTGTGTGTCTGTGTGTTTAAAAGAGAGAGAGAGAGAGTGTGTGTGTGTGTGTGTGTTTAAAAGAGATTTTGTTTTGTTTTGATAATTTTATTACACCCATTGGGTGCCAATCATAATAGCAATAGTGAGACAATAATAATATACAATGAGTGACAAATATAATGGCAATAATGAAACAGTAATAATATATAGCAGCAATAATGAAACAAAAATAATGACATAGGAGCAATAATAAAACAATAAAAATAAAATACAGTCGCAATAGTAAAGAGTTGCAATAATGAAACAATAATAAAATTACAGTAGCAATAATGAGACAATAATAATAATATAATTACAGTAGCAATAATGAAACAAAAATAATAATAAAATTACAGTAGCAATAATGAAACAAAAATAATAATAAAATTACAGTAGCAATAATGAAACAAAAATAATAATAAAATTACAGTAGCAATAATGAAACAAAAATAATAATAAAATTACAGTAGCAGTAATGAACAGTAATAATGAAACAAAAATAATAAGATTACAGTAACAGTAATGAGACAATAATAATAATAATATTGCAATAATAATAAAATATAACGGCAATAATGAAACAATAGTAAAATTTAGCAGCAATAATGAAACAATAATAATGAAATTTAGCAGCAATAATGAATCAATAATAATAGAATACATTGAATGACAGTTTAAAGGGAGCAATGATTATAATATCAATGGAATATAAAGCTAACACAGTGTAAATTAAAGGAAGCAAGGTATTATTATAATATAATGTATGTTACAGATATTAGAGAGTGAACACAATGTTGGCATTTCACAAAAGAAAAATATTACATACATGCATGTACAGTACTGTACATGAAAATACCATACTGGATATTGTACTTTTCAGGATATACACACATATAAGCACACATACACATTATTCTACATATATATATATATATATATATTCTCTTTCAAACAAACGAGGTTAAAGGAAATGGCTTGTTCTGCATTAATGAGTTTATTATTTATATTTTCAATATTTCTTACAATTTTTCTTAAGTCTTCACTTAGATGGTGGATGAGTGAGGCAAAAGTTGAGTTGTTGGGGGAGGTCGACGTTTCGTCCAGTACATCGGACATCTTCAGGAGGAAGTGGCGATTCTGAGTGGGTGAGGGGTATTTAACTGTTTTCCGTATGTGGGGTGGGCGGGGCCACCATATCAGAGGCCTAGTGATTGGTGGATAGGGGGTAGCTTCTGATTCTGGCGCTACGTCTGAGTTGTTGGTTGGTTGTAGTGGGTAAGATGTTAGATGTTTGTGGTGGGTCAGTAGGTGTTGGAGGTGTGGTGAGTATCCTGACGGTGTTGGTGATGTGTCGTTTTCTGGAGGGCAGTATTTGGAGGTCTTGTGTCTGGTTGTTAATAGAGGGTTGTAGGGTTTCTATGTAGATCGCTTCTAGGTAGGAGAGTCTTCTGCTGTCTGTTTCTTTGTCTAGTATGGTGGTATTGTTTACTAGTTTGTCTCGTGTCAGAGCTAGGTTGTCGTGGGTAAGGTAGTGGTCTTTTATAGACCCTGACTGGAGGTGCATGGTGAGACGACGAGACAGTGATGTTTGTGTTTTACCAACATAGTGGTGAGGCTCACAGTCCACACTGTTACAGGTGTGTTGGTAAATCACGTGGTCACTGTTCATCGGTCTCTTGGGGGTAGTAGGTCGGTTGTGTAGGGTGAGGTTCGAGGTTTTTGGAGACTTGTAGTAAATTACTAGTTTGATCTCGCTGTCTGGGCCGGTGGGGTGAACATTCTTCTTTATTATGTCTCTTAGTATGGTCTCGTCAGTCTTGTAGTCGGTAGACATGTAGTTGCGGTAGTAGAGTTTGATATCACTGTTGGGTTTGGTTGGGGGATTCACCTCGTACCATTTTTCTAGCTGGAGTTTGATGGTGTTGGAGACGTCTGTGTTGGAATATCCATTGTTTACCAGGACTTGGGTGAGACGGTCCAGTTCCTGGTGTGTGTCTCTCCAGCTGGTGCAGTGGGAGAGAGCCCTCCTGACGTAGGATGAGATGGTGGATTGGAGGTATCTCTTGGGGCATTCACTGTCACCATTTAGACACCGTCCGTTGTTGGTGGACTTTGTGTACACTGTGGTTCGGAAGTCTGAGTCGTGGTGGGCAACCAAGAGGTCCAGGAAGGGTAGTTTGCCATCCGTTGCTTTTTCGTAGGTGAAGTTCAGACCAGACGAGGAGATAAACCGTTGTTGTAGTAGTAGTAGCTCGTCTAGGTCCTTCACTTGAACAAAAATGTCGTCAACATACCGACAGTATATCGATGGGCGATTACATTTGAGAAGGTCCTCTTCAACAGTACCCATAAAGAAGTTAGCGAAGAGGACCCCCAAGAGACCGATGAACAGTGACCACGTGATTTACCAACACACCTGTAACAGTGTGGACTGTGAGCCTCACCACTATGTTGGTAAAACACAAACATCACTGTCTCGTCGTCTCACCATGCACCTCCAGTCAGGGTCTATAAAAGACCACTACCTTACCCACGACAACCTAGCTCTGACACGAGACAAACTAGTAAACAATACCACCATACTAGACAAAGAAACAGACAGCAGAAGACTCTCCTACCTAGAAGCGATCTACATAGAAACCCTACAACCCTCTATTAACAACCAGACACAAGACCTCCAAATACTGCCCTCCAGAAAACGACACATCACCAACACCGTCAGGATACTCACCACACCTCCAACACCTACTGACCCACCACAAACATCTAACATCTTATCCACTACAACCAACCAACAACTCAGACGTAGCGCCAGAATCAGAAGCTACCCCCTATCCACCAATCACTAGGCCTCTGATATGGTGGCCCCGCCCACCCCACATACGGAAAACAGTTAAATACCCCTCACCCACTCAGAATCGCCACTTCCTCCTGAAGATGTCCGATGTACTGGACGAAACGTCGACCTCCCCCAACAACTCAACTTTTGCCTCACTCATCCACCATCTAAGTGAAGACTTAAGAAAAATTGTAAGAAATATTGAAAATATAAATAATAAACTCATTAATGCAGAACAAGCCATTTCCTTTAACCTCGTTTGTTTGAAAGAGAATATACTCCCTGGCTATACCAAAATATATATATATATATATATATATATATATATATATATATATATATATATATATATATATATATATATATATATATATATATATATATATATATATATATATATATATATATATATATATATATATATATATATATATATATTCCTATGAATCATGTACAGAAAACTACAATTAACAGCCACCAAAGTTTGGATGGCGAGTAAGTATCACCTCAAGGTTGTCATCACTCAACAAGTATTTACATATTTGTACTAGGGTCTGTCCCTGTGGCATTAGATCTCTCACTGTGGGGCACTGAAGACAGTAGTGGTCAAGGGTGTAGGCGTTAGGCCTGTTGCACAGCTTACAGGAGGAGTAGTGTGGCATATCTAGAGTTTGGGTAACCTGCCACAGGGGCCGATAACCCAGCCTTAGCCGAGCACTCACCACATTGTGTCTACGCACCATTAGCCCACGTCTGCGGTACTTGTAGCGGGTGTGAAGAAAGTGGTCATGGTGCTGTATGGACACACTGTTGGCCCTCTCTGCATCCCTGCGCTGTACTGTCATAGCAAACCCAGCTGAGTAGATGGTGTTTCGTTGGCATCGGAGGGAGGGCTCAGCAGCCATGTCACCCACATCCAGCACGCAGGCCGCCTTGGCAAGACCATCTGCCATGTCGTTCCCAGCCAGCCCAATGTGGGAGGGCATCCATACAAATGACATGACCAGTGAGACATCATGGGCGTGGGCTAGTTGACACAGGATATCTCGCACAACACGACTACACACAGATCTTGGTGAGGAAAGGGCCTGAAGAGCAGACTGGGAGTCACAAATTATTACCCCATTCTTTCTTCGTTGAACAAGGAGAGTCACGGCATCCAAGATGGCATGAAGCTCTCAGTAAGTGGAGCTCGATGAATTGGGTAGTCTGCGGCCGATCCACTCATCTTGCACTGGTGGCTCCATGGTGGGGGAGAACATAGCACACGCTGCCCTCCCATCTGCCTGTACAGAACCATCTACATAGATGTGGTGCGCTGCAGGAACTGACATGGACACACTGGCAATGGTCTCCAGGGCTAACTGTTTCTGCAGGGGGGGATGGACATTCTTTGAGGTCGGTGTAAGTGTGACAGTGGGGAGAGGAACCCGCCAGGGTGGTAGGTCAGGGACAGCTGCCTGCTCAGGTATGTTGAAGTTAGGGCCACGAAGATTGTCGCTCACTACCTTGACAAGGTTATGACCACCTGCTCGAAGTGGGAGTCTGGGTCAAGTGATGTTCTGATGACAGTAGAGAAGTATGGAGCAAGATGAGGATAGTGAAGACATTTAACACTGAAGTATGTAACATTGGCATAAATCCTCTCTACAAGTGGGGGCAGGTTGAGCTCTAACTGCATATTCACAATACGGGTTGAGAGAGAACACCCCAGGATAAACCTCATGACTCGATTCTGGAACTTTTCAAGTGGCTCGAGTGCTTTTCTAGGAAGTTGACAAAGGGCAGGGGACAGATAGTCAACCACTGACCGAAGCAGTAGGATGTAGAGGGTCCTCACCACTGGGATGGAAACACCTGTGGCATTGTTGGCAAGCCACTCTATGGGGGCGAAGCGAGGCTCCAGGCAGTCAAGAAGGCTTTTCACAAGGGGATGAGTACGTTGACGTGCAGGTATTGCTGGGGTGATCCGAACTGGTGCACCTAAGTATGTATACTGGGTGCAATGTGGTATAATATGTCCACCCATGGTGAATGCTTGCAATGCTCTCAGGTTACGGGAGGAAAAGATTCTGCTCTTTTCTGGGGAGATGATGAGACCACACGAGGTTGAAGATATGTAGAAGTCGTGGAGTAAATGCTGTAGATCATGTGGTGAAGCCAAGTGGATGCAGATGTTGTCCGTGTAGCAGGTGACAGTAGTACCAGGAATGGCAGGGAGGCGAGAGAGTAGACAGTGCATGAGGACATTGAAGGGAAAAGGGCTTAGGACACCACCCTGTGGAGTGCCAAGTTCAAAACGTTCATATGAGCTACACGCACCCCTAAAATGTACCGGCGAGGTTCTGTTACAGAGATAACCTCTTACCCACCGTAGTAAGTTTCCTTGAATGCCAAACTCCACTTGTTGGTCCAGTATGATTTCCTTGTTGGCTATGTCGAAGGCAGATTTGAGGTCCAGGAAGGCGACCACACTTGTGGGGCAGAGGCGGGTGTAGAGTTCAGCGAGGCAGTGATGTGTACTTCGCTGTGGAAGGAAACCATACAGTCTGGGAGAGAGTTTATCCTGAAGTCGATGCATGAGTCGGGCAAGAAGGATACGTTCAAGCAGTTTACTAAAGCACGATGTAAGGGACATAGGCCTGAATTTGTCAGTTCATGGTTTTGGGACTGGTACAATCGTGCTGGTAGTCCAAGCAGAAGGCACATGTCCACGTTGGTAGCAGAGATTGAAGAGACAAAGTAGAGGGTTGCTGGGAACTTTTTGGAGAAGGTGAAGTACTTGATAGGTAAGGCCATCATCACCAGGAGCAGAGGTTTTGCTTCCTGCCAGAGCACGCCATAGTTCATCATCTGTGAGTGGCACGTTGTTCTCCTCATCAGGTTTTAATATTGCAGCCATTAAACCTAGGTTACGAACATTGCGTTGGGAGGAGAGAGCCTCTTGTATATGCACGGGGAGGTTACGGGTCTGTGACTGTGCTGACCAAGTATTGATGAGGTCTTGGGCGTATTCGTATGGACTGTGGTGGAGTGCACAGGAAGGTTTTTTTTATTGTTCTATTTAGCAAGTGCCACATGGTTCCAACGCTGGTTTGGTGGTTAATGTTATTGGTATGTTTCTGCCATGACTCTCCGTATACACACTTCTGGAGGACAATCAGGTCATCTCTTGCTAACCAGTACCAGTGCAGCTGATCCGCAGTGGGCTGCCTCTGAAAGGCAAGACCAGCATCCTCCGCCATCCTTTCTGCCTGGGTAATACGATTGTCAAGTGTCCAGGCATGGGCCACAGGGTGTCGTTGCATGTGGGGTCTGGTCACGTACTGGCCATAGATATCATGTGTCGCTTTTACAAGAGAGTATATAAGCAGTCAGGGCAAGAGAGGTCAAAGGTGGGAAGGAGGCAAGAGATGTACGAGACATACAGTCGCGGTCAATAATAATCATCCACATATGGGTATCTCAAACAATTTTCTGTATAATGTTTTCACGTTCACATATGATGTTATTGTTTTAAGTAATGCGTAGCTGCTTGTATTAAATTAAAAGATTATAGTTGACCTATTTATTGGGAAGTTTATCATCTAAGGAACAGAGGAAAGCTGTCAAACTCTTACGTGAGTTACCCCTATATGGATGATTATATATGACAGCGACTGTATGTAGGACAGTACTTGGGGGGAATGGAGATCCGGGTGCGGTGGTGAGGGAGCACAGGCTGGAATGGTAGGGAGTACTGTAGACTAAGTGCAATATAGTCTGAGAAAAGAGAAGGAATAGATCGACAGCAGACACGTGACGCCACAAGGCCAGCCGTAATAATGTGATCAATGGTACCCCCACGAGCGTGTGTGGCTCCATTCGTGTCCCAGCAGGTGAGGCGGTAGCGACGAATATAGTTGAGTAATGGCAATCCACTGCGGTTAGGGGTGGGAGAGGAATCACCGAGGGCAGGATGTCTGGCATTAAAGTCCCCCATGTAGATCATACCACGATCGGTAGGTGTTGGAAGGGCTGGGAGATTGATCACACCAGGGGCAGAGTAAACATTGCATAGGCAAAGCTTGCTGTCTCCTGCAGTGACTTCAAAGAGTTGGAAGGTCATGTCATCCTGTGCAGAGCAGCGTAAAAGTTTATGAGGCATGGAGGAATGAATATATGTAATGAGACTATTTCTTACATGATGCACGTACGGTACATACCCAGTCAGTGGGGGAGCTTCTTCCCCAGGAGCACCACCTGGGAAGGCTTCTTGGATGAATATAATTTGCGGGTGGTGATGGTAAACATAAGTTTTGAGTGCAGTAAGTTTAGAATGATGTCTTATTCCGAAGGCATTCCATGATATCATGTGAACTGGCATGGAGCTAGCGAAGTTTTCCTTTCTTGTTGTTGGTAACAGAGGTGGAAGGGGTAAGAGCAGACACATTGCTAGCCCTGTCGTTTGGTGAGGTAGATTTAGGTAGATCCAGCTTCTCAAGACGAGTGACGACAATATCGAGTTTCTCAGCGAGCGCTTAGACAGACTGGATGACAGTTTAGTGTGCTTCCACTAAGCTGGTGAGAGTGCTTGCAGTGGTAGCTTGCTGGTTGACCAGACTGTCTATCCGGGCATCTATATTGTCAAAGCGTGCTGTGATAGCAGCACAGCGACTTTCCAGAGCAGCAACAGCTTTACGAAGGGCGGCTACTGCAGCAGATTCAGTTGAGGTAGACAAGGCAGTGGGTGGCGGTGGTGGTGGTGGTGGTGCGGCACTGGTAGGTGAGGCAGTACTGGACCGTTTGTTGCACCCATGCCACACATTGACTCCTGGTTCGTTACACCGAGGGCACTTCCACTGAGTGGTGTCTGGTTTAGGCAGGGATGATGTTGATGTTGAAGCAGTAGTAGTGGGGACACGGTGTTGGCAGGAGCGTGTTTCATGGTTGCCGGCACACCACGCACACTTGGCCAAGGCAGAGCAGTAACGGGAAATAAGGCCAACACCCCAACAATTGTAACAGGAAGGTTTCTCATCTTTCATCCTGCTCAATTCACATGATGGTAGGCAAGGAAGGAAGGAAAAGTCAACAAAGGGCGGTGGTGGGTCAGGGAGGCTCCAAGTGACAACAAGTCGGTTGATGGGTTTGCCGTTCTGCTAGAAGCGTCGTACCGTGTACACTCCCGGCAGTTCTTTGGCTAGTGCTGGGTCAATATCAACAGGATACCGAGTGATAAGGTATGTGGGGAACTTACGGGGTCTGTCTACTGAATCATGGATATCTAGGCACAATGACAAAATCTCACCACTAGTGACTTTATCTATAATATCCTGACGATGCCTAGACACATATACAATCTGGGAGGTAACTGCAGACATCTTGACCTCAGCCAACTCCCTGTCAAAGTTAAACATTCTCACTACTTCTGACAGCCAACGAAGCTTTACCTCAACCCCCGGGTTATCCCTAAATAGGAGTTTCACATAATCAGTACGGGGAGCAAAGGCAGGAGTGGCAGGTGCAGGCATAGTAGATGTTCTCTGGTTAGCAGGTCGAGGTAGATGATGTTCAGGGGTGTTACTTACAAGTGGAGTCTTGTTACTCTTGGAGCTTTTGGCCACGGGAGATGGTGATTCACTGCTGCTGTCTGAATCAGGCTCCATACGACGTTTGGTGGAGATGGTGGCCTGGTCCATAGGCTGTGGGACTGCCGCGGTGGGTGCTAGCTTCCTACGTCCTGGGGGGTTAGTTTTGGCCAGTGTTCCTGTGACAAGTCATCATCTTCACTCAAGGCAAGGTCAGCTTCTATATTAACAAGAGGTTCTGGTCCAGAGTACTCCATACTACAGCTGGATTATCTGAGCTAGGAGTATACAGGTTCCCACTAACCAGTCATGACGTTGCCACCCCATGTCACACACCCTGCAGTGCGCATGCGCAGAATTGGGATGCCAGAACCGTAGGGGTAGGATCAAGTGAACGTATATTTAACCAGGAATATCAGCTAAGTCAACACACACACAATTAAGTTGGTGACACTGAACTGACCACTGAGTCTTACCGTGGTTCTCAGTCAACTCTTATAAGTGATAGCACGGTATAATGACTAGAGAGGTATGTGCATGACGGATATTATTGGAACCGCGGGCTTTCTCAGACCCTGTTGTGACGTCACGTAGTCAAGTAAACATCACGGTTGTACTGGTGTGGTAGATGTGATAGCTCTGCGTTTTTGACCCGTTTTTGCCTTAATATATTTAAATATTGACTCATTTGTGCCTTATGGGGAAACCAAGAATATGTGCAGTATATGGCTGCACACCTGCCAAAACCAGCAATCTGAAATATCATAAATTCCTCAGAAATGTCAGGAGGTGGTGCATGCAGCTGGGTGTTGTTTTTGAGTGTTTGGATGGACTGATGAGTGATTTGAGTATGGATATGTTTCTGGAGATTGGTTTGGGGTGGGCAGGGTGTAAGAGATGATAGTATTTGTGTATGGTATCGTGTACTGGGTGTTGTTTTGATGTTCCTTGGTATGTGTGGGTGTTGTGCCATGTGGTGTAGTGGATGGTGTATGTTTGTGGAGGCTGCAGCAAGTGTTTGTGTGCCTCTCATGTCAAGATGATCCTTGATTTTGAGGACTTTGGTTTCATAGTGTAGGTGGTCTGTAGGTGTGGTAGCTGTGCAGCCTGTGATAGTCTTTAGGGCTCTGTTCTGTATGGTTTGAAGGGTGTTGTGATACAACAGGTAAGCATACATGGTACCTTATAGTGTTCCTCTGTGATAGAATATACAGTACATGTGATATAATGTACCACTGATAGGCTACTTTATATATTGATTTTACTATATATTACTTTTTTTTTACATAGGAAAAAATATTTTTCATAGGATAAGCTCTTTAATTTACACAACATGTGATATTCTATACCTCGCATAGTCAATTGTAAGTTTAGTGCAACTCTGTGTGTGAAAAGAACATAATATATATAATTTTGTAATCCTATATATTATACCTTGAGTAGTTAATTGTAACTTTAGCAAAGCTCATTATGTGTCCTAAAAAGTTAATAATTAATTTTGTAATACTATACAGTATTTTATACCTTGTAGTCAATTGTAACTTTAGTACAACTCTGTGTCCAAAGAAGTTATAATATATATTTTTGTAATACTAATATAGAGAAGTCAAGTGTAACTTTAGTACCGTACAACTCTGTGTCCAAAGAAGTTAGTATATAATTTTGTGATACTTTATTTTACACCTTGAGTACTTGATACTAACTATATTACCTCCAAATAAGTTATTATATATTTATATGACTGCTATATTATGAGAATAAAATGTAATTTCAGCCTTTGTTACATCCTTATCCAATACTTTAATAAACGGTTTGAAAAAAAAATATGCTATTTCTTATAATATGGATAAGAGAGAAAACATGAAATGCCATAATAACTTGGGTGGAGAAGGCTACTAGATTTTTTATTAAAAGAAATACTTAGAGGTGGTTTGCTCACTAGCATAGGATGGGAGATGATATAGTAGCCTAGCCTATACCCAAAAGGGTGTCAGTGTGAAGTAGAAGTTAGTTAGGGAGATCATTATTAATTTTAGATTTTGATGTAAAAATCTAGAAAAGGAAATACTATGTACCTACCCAAATTTATGAGATCAACAGAAAATAATGGTAATAAATAAATGAATTGTTAAGCTTTGCAGACTTCTTTGGAGCCCATTCCAGCAGAACCCTGGGCTGATAACAGTATAATAACATTAATTACTGTATTAGTATAAAGGCCTCCATAGACTATCAATCATGCCTGTACAAACTGGGTGGTTGTGCAGGCATAAACGTCGTGTGTGGGTGTGATTGATGGTTTGCGCAAATGACTGAACCATATCTAACAAGCTCTTTGGTCAATCACACGTGTGTGGCAAATTTAAATGATTGCACAGTCACCTAGTTTGCGCAGGCATGAATGATAGTCTATGGAGGCCTTAATAAGGTTGACGAATCCACTACCACTGTCCGTGACCCACATCTATCTGCTGACATTGTCCCTAATATTTCCTTACGAATTCAATGTGTCGGTATGAAATGCCAAACTTAACTAATAAGTCACTATATATCTTCAACTCCTACCTACTAATGGCGAGAAGGATATCTTATAATTACTTATTTATCATTTATTGGGCAGAGAGACTACCGAGCAGGGTTGCCAGGTGGAGGAAGACGTTCACGCCCAAATTATCCAACACCTCACGGCCAAACTGTTAAAGATATCGCCCAAATCTTTCGGCCAAAAATATTTATGAGATGAATGTTATGCATAATACATATGGGGGTACCTTTATCTGAATAATGAAGCTTGTTGAAGACGCTGATGTCACTCTAGACAAAAAGATGCTTGTCTGACGCCACATCAGTTGCCTCATCAACGAGCACTGAATACTTCTTGCCCTTCATATAATATTTTAGCTCCTCGAAAAGTGCTGCAGCTATTACTCTTGAAATCAACTTGCTGCACTTGGTACGATGTAGTTCTATGTTCCCCATTTCACTTCCTTTACCATTTTTGTTCATCATTTCACTAAGATGATCGACACTTGCTACCGAACAGTGACACAATATAGCCACGGCAAATTCTAGCTCAATACGGTTTTTCTCTTTGTCACATTTCTAAGGCATATAATCTACAGTCGATGCAGTGACCCTACTTCTCATGATCTGCGAGACGTGATGCTTTAGGAGCCAGTTGTGTCTTCCAAAGCTTACAATATGCATTTTCACTTCCATCACTAGCTTTGCTCACCCACACATATTTTTCTTCCCATGACTTATATTTTCTGCCACTTTCATAACTGGTTTTCCATTTATTTGCCGACATGATACTATACAGAACAGAGAGGTAGTGTAAGTTAGCTGAAAAAATTGAAGCAACCTCAATAACTAGGAAGCATATCTGAATGCATGTAATCGTAATCGCTTGTAATAGGGAACTGTAGAAGAACAGTTAGGAACTTAGGGGTACCCTGCTAAATAAAATTAGGGGCCCTTAGAGGAGCTATATGAATCCTCCAAAATAATCCAGGCCACAGAACTCTAAAGTATTTCTTATAGGGAATCTGTTGCCCGGAGTAGTTTGGAGAATTCATAGAGCTCCAGTAAGGGCCTATAATTTTTTTTAAACTACGGGCCTTACTTAACACGTCGAGAACAGGTGAAGTGAACGAGAGTTACCCGTCGACAGACATCCACGGAACAATATGATAATTTTATTTCCTATGAATTAATTAAGTAAATACACGCATTTACTGAATTCGGCCAAATACAGCCAAATAGATTGGCCGTGACAACTAAATTTATCTACGGCCTAGTATTCTACTTTACGGCCAAATTCCAGTAATCTGGCCGAAAAAAGGGCCACCTGGCAACCCTGCTACCGAGCACAGAGATAGTAGCTTTACTACGTGACGTCACAACCACAGAGCTAAAAATATAGAGCTCGCTACCACAACCCCCCTAGCGTGTCGCCACCGGAAGTGGGTTGGCGGCCATGATACCTGCCTTTCCCCTCAACCCGCCAGCCTGTTAGATTATGCCAGGGTAAGATATTATTTCATTTATTCGGTCTTTTATTGATGATATGGTATATTAACTACATTATAGTGACTCACAATATATGAATAAGTATTTCTTTAACCGATATATCAGTGAATGGCTGATTAAATATAAATACATTTCGGTTAATAGGTGAAATGAGTTAGATAAACAAAACTATCGTTGGCTCTCATCCACAGTCACCTTCTTATAATATAGATATACAACGTACTTAATCTCTATTATGATCAGTATTTTATGTTCACATTGTTCAGTATGAATGTATGTATGTCACACTAGAGTAATATGTGTGTATTGTTAGGTAGACTCCCTGCGATATTATTAATGTATTATTGTATTACTGTATTACTGTGTATTCTTATAATATTGTAATGATTCATTTGTTAGGGGTTTAATGTATTGAGGTAATGGTTGTTTATTGGTGAAATGTGGAACACTTTAACTACATTTTCTGGGATTCAAACAGGGATTCAAATAAGCCTCGACTCAACTAGAGGGGTATATAAACTCGGGGTTTTGTAAAATCTTCAGTCAGTATCTGGTTGTCTGTGACTGCATCGAGGTCCACGAGTGTCCAGCCCTGTTTACCGATCTCAGGTATTGTAACAGACCTTTTGAGGGGTTATTATGTTGGAATGAACCACCTTTGACATTAGTCGTATAGGCTGTTAAGAGACTGTGAGTAGGGTTAGGTTAAGTATTAATATGTTATGTTTTGTGGATGTTGAAGACCGGTATTGACTCATTAGGTTTGAGGTATTTTTGTTAATTAATATTAAGTTAGTATTGTAAGTTAGTATTAAGTCCCTTCGGTTTATTGTTTATTATATTAATATATTATTTGTAACGTAATTTTGTGTTTATATTTTTCCCTTTTCCTTAAATTCAGTTCAAGTTGTATTTATATAATTTGGATTTGGATTTCTTTTATTTTTATTTTTATTTTGAATCTTTACTGTTCAGAGGGTATTCTGAATACGTAACAGATTTTATGGCGACCTCGCCAGGATCGGATAGCATGTTTTCGTAAATTAATATTAGGAAAGGTCTTCACCATCCACGCCTTCCATTTTGTGTGTTGTTTTGTTGTACTGGGTAGTATTTATAATGGCCGATATACAAGAGTTTATAAATAATCCATCTGTTGAATATCTGCAGAAAACAGAATTGAGGAAGAATGACTGGATAGCGTTAGCCAAGTATTATCATATAGATTTCCCTAGGGATATAAGAAAACATGAACTTATGGAAAGAGTAATTAAGGATATGGTAGATAAAGAAATAGTGGGTAAGGAAGCCCTAATTTTGAGTTCAGAAACAGATTCGGATTTTATTTTGATTAAAAAAATGGAGTATGAGTTGGAACTTAAGAAAATAGAGGACCGGGAGAAAGAAAGAAATCATGCATTAAGATTGCTTGAGCTGGAGAGTAAAGAACGAAGAGATGATGGTAATAATTTTGATATCACTAAATATTTGAAGATGATTCCAAATTTTGATGAAACGGATCCAGATGAATTCTTCTCTCAATTCGAAAAGTTGTCTAGTAATATGAAGTGGCCTGAGAATTCTAAAATAATGTTAGCCCAGTCTGTATTTAAAGGAAAGGCACAAGTTGTGTTTAACTCCTTGCCTGATATTTCTGACTATGATTATGTTAAGGAATGTATTTTGAAAAGCTATGAGAGAGTGCCTGAGTCATATAGGTTAAGGTTTAGAAATATGAAACTGAGAGAAGCAATGAATTTCATGGAATATTCATATTGTAAAGAAAGACATTTCACAAGATGGTTGCAGTCTAGTAAAGTAGATGACTTTAAAGGGTTGAAAAATTTGATTTTAATGGAAGAATTTAAAAGGCAAATGCCACCTGCTATAAAACTTTATTTAGAAGAGAAAGAACCTTCTGATATACACAATGCAGCCATCTTGGCAGAAAACTATGTACTGACTCACAAGGGTGGTTCATTTCCAACTGTAACCAGGGCTGGAGGTAAGTGGTCCTCGAGGCAGTCTAATCATGATGGGCAGTCAGGGAATTGTTACCCCAGTAAAGGTTCTGGTCAGACTAGCACTAATTCATTAACAAATAAAGATTCTATACTAAAGAGTAATATTAAGTGTTTCAAATGTTCAGGAATTGGTCATGTGGCAAGAAACTGTGCATCAAAGAGACAAACTAGTGAAAGTGTTGGGGAAGGTGTTGTTCAGTGTATGTTTAGGCCCAATTGTGAAGACATCACAGTTGGAGAACAGTGTCTTAATGGTTCTGGTATTGCAGGGGGTGCTGAGTGTTTTAAGCACTTCATGTCTCGTGGGTTTGTGTCCAAGGACGGACCAGGGAATATTGAATATCCAGTGAAAATTTTGCGGGACACTGCTGCATCACACAGTCTATTACTTAAGGGATCTTTTCCACAAGTTAGAGAATGTTTTACTGGTGAAAGCACCATAATCAACGGAGTAGGTGGTCCAATTACCAGTCCCTATGTTAGAATTTACCTTGAATCTGACTTTATGACAGGCTTTGTAACAGTGACAGTGACAGAGAGTATACCTGTAGAGGGAGTTTCATTTTTATTAGGGAATGACATAGCAGGTAAACAGGTTTTCCCAAACTTAACAGTAACTGATACCCCTTCTGTTAACAGTCCCACTAAGCAGCTGGAGGAAGAATATCCTGACTTGTTTCCTGTGTGCATAGTTACCAGAAGTATGAAATCTAATGAGGATACGACTTTGAATGCTACAAGGAGTGATTCGTCAGAGAATCCTGAGGAAGGTCTACATATTGGAGGTTTGTTTGACAGTTCAAGTGATCAGGTGGTGAATCCCGAACCACAGGTATCCCCAACCAAGATAGAAAGTCTTCCCATAACTCGGGAGGAGTTAGTTCAAAGTCAGCGTCAGGATCCGACTTTAGCTAAGTGCTTTGAAGAGATAGTATCCTTAGAAGAGTGTGCTAACAGTCGTTGTTGCTATTATTTGAAAGAAGGTGTACTAATGAGGAAGTATCATCCATTTAATTTACCCTCCATAAACACCTGGGCTGACAATCATCAGATCATAGTGCCATCTAATCTAAGAGAGTCTGTTTTGGAGCTTTCTCATGACAATATGGGAGGTCACTTAGGTTGCAGCAAAACTAGTAGTAGAATATTGAAACATTTCTTTTGGCCTGGTTTAAGGAAGGATGTGGCAAAGTATTGCAAATCGTGTAGGGAGTGTCAGCTAGCTGGTAGACCAAATGAAGTTTTAAAACCAGTACCCCTCAGACCTATACCAGTAGTAGAAGAACCTTTCTCAAAGATAATAATTGACTGTGTTGGTCCATTACCCAAAACTAAAAGAGGTAACAATTATTTGTTAACTTTGATGTGTGCCACAACTAGATATCCAGAAGCCATTCCTATTAAAAAGATAAATGCAAAGACCATAGTCGACAAAATGATTAATTTTTTTACTCTGTATGGTATACCTAAAATAGTGCAATCTGACCAAGGGAGTAATTTTACGTCTGATTTATTTAAGAGTAGTATGAAACAACTGGGAATAAAACAATATCTCGCAACTGCCTATCATCCAGAATCACAGGGAGTTTTAGAGAGATTCCATCAGACCTTTAAATCCATGCTTCGGAAATACTGTTTAGAGTCAGGAAAGGAATGGGATGATGGAATCAATCTACTATTATTTGCTATACGAGAGAGTAAACAAGAATCTTTAGGTTTTAGTCCCCATCAGTTGGTGTTTCCCCATGAGGTACGTGGCCCCTTGCGAGTACTGAAAGACTCGTGGTTGGATAATTCTGAACAGGTGACCTTAGGAAAATATGTACAGAACTTTCGCAATAGGTTGAAAGAGATTAGACAGTTTGCCAAAGAAAATCTCTGTGAAGCTCAAAATGTAATGAAAAGTAATTTTGATAGGAAATCTGAAGATAGACATTTTGTTGAGCGAGATAAAGTGCTCTTGCTTTTACCAACTTACAAGACACCCTTACAGGCAAAGTATGAAGGACCCTATGAAGTAGCCAGGAGATGTGGTAACGATAGGTACATCATCAAAACCCCTGGTCGAAGGAAAACTGAGCGTAGAGTTCACGCCAATAACATGAAACTTTATCAACAGCGCCCGGTGGTAATGAGTGTGCAAGCGAAAATCTCCAGGGAGTCTGAAGAGGATCACTTCATGCCTATGTCTCCATCCTTAAATAACTCAGTCATCCTGGCTAATCCTGAGTCTTTGTTACAGCATCTAGAAACAGATAGAGGAGAGGATATAACTACTCTGCTATCAAAGTTTCCCAGTGTGTTCGGCGATGTTCCACAGCAGAGTGTAGTGGCAAGTCACGACGTGGTGTTAGTGAGTGATGCTGTACCCATCAAACAGTCTCCATATAGAATGAATCCTGCCAAGAGAGAGATACTTCGCCAGGAGGTGAAGTTCCTATTAGATCATGGCCTGGCTGAACCCAGTCACAGTGAGTGGGCCTCTCCATGCCTGCTAGTGGCTAAGCCAGACGGTAGCTTCAGGTTATGCACTGATTATAGAAAGGTAAATCAGGTAACCCGTACAGATTCATATCCATTACCAAGGATGGAGGACATTCTAGACGACATAGGAAACGCTCATTTTCTCACTAAATTAGATTTACTCAAAGGTTACTATCAAGTGAGCTTAACTAATAAGGCTAAACATATATCTGCTTTTGTTACTCCAGATGGTTTGTACCAGTATCGGGTAATGCCTTTTGGCATGAAAAACGCCCCTGGTACATTCCAGAGGATGATAAATAACGTAATAAGTGGATTAACAAATGTTAGAGCATATTTGGATGATTTAGTCATATTTGATAAATCTTGGACTGAACATATATTTCATTTAAATGAACTGTTGCACAAGTTAGCACTAGCTAAATTGACAGTCAATCTGGCAAAGAGTTCCTTTGGTCATGCAACTATTAATTACCTAGGACATCAGGTAGGGAAAGGTCAAACGACTCCTTTGACAGCCAAGATTGAAGCCATAGATAAAATTACCCCACCTACCAATAGAAAAGAACTAAGAAGATATTTAGGTATGGTCGGTTATTATAGGCGTTTTTGCCCTAATTTTTCGCAAGTAGCTTCCCCACTTACTGACTTAATTAGTCCTAAAGTAAAGTTTGAATGGTCCTGTCATTGCCAAGAAGCATTCAACAAGTTAAAGAATCTCCTGGTTAGTCACCCTGTCCTGAAAACACCAGATTTTAATAAATGTTTCCAAGTGCAGGTGGATGCTTGTGATACAGGGGTGGGAGCAGTCCTGCTACAGGAGAACGAAGCGGATGGTTTCCTACATCCTGTCTGTTACCTGTCCCGGAAGTTCAAGCCACACCAGAGAGCGTATAGCATAATCGAGAAGGAGTTACTGGCATTAGTTATCGCTCTGGAATACTGGGAAGTGTACTTGGGACAGAACTCCCCCATCACCGTTTACAGTGATCATAGTCCCCTACAGTTTTTAGCAAAAATGAAGAACAAGAACCAGAGGTAAACACGATGGGCCTTATTTTTGCAAAAGTATGTTTTGGAAATACGTCACATCAAGGGGAAGAATAATGTAATAGCAGATACACTCTCTCGTGTAAATTAGGTTATTCTACCCTAATTTACCTCTTGAATAGGGGGGTGTTAGGTAGACTCCCTGCGATATTATTAATGTATTATTGTATTACTGTATTACTGTGTATTCTTATAATATTGTAATGATTCATTTGTTAGGGGTTTAATGTATTGAGGTAATGGTTGTTTATTGGTGAAATGTGGAACACTTTAACTACATTTTCTGGGATTCAAACAGGGATTCAAATAAGCCTCGACTCAACTAGAGGGGTATATAAACTCGGGGTTTTGTAAAATCTTCAGTCAGTATCTGGTTGTCTGTGACTGCATCGAGGTCCACGAGTGTCCAGCCCTGTTTACCGATCTCAGGTATTGTAACAGACCTTTTGAGGGGTTATTATGTTGGAATGAACCACCTTTGACATTAGTCGTATAGGCTGTTAAGAGACTGTGAGTAGGGTTAGGTTAAGTATTAATATGTTATGTTTTGTGGATGTTGAAGACCGGTATTGACTCATTAGGTTTGAGGTATTTTTGTTAATTAATATTAAGTTAGTATTGTAAGTTAGTATTAAGTCCCTTCGGTTTATTGTTTATTATATTAATATATTATTTGTAACGTAATTTTGTGTTTATATTTTTCCCTTTTCCTTAAATTCAGTTCAAGTTGTATTTATATAATTTGGATTTGGATTTCTTTTATTTTTATTTTTATTTTGAATCTTTACTGTTCAGAGGGTATTCTGAATACGTAACAGTATATATGCATGTCACACTAGAATGTGTGTATGTATGTATGTCATACTAGAGTAATATGTATGCATGTATATGTCACACTAGAATAATATGTATGTATGTATGTCACACTAGAGTGATATGTATGTATGAATGTACAGCCGTGGTCAAAAATAATCATCCATATAGGAGTAACTCACGTAAGATTTTGACAGCTTCCCTCTGTTCCTTAGCTGATAAACATTCCAATAAATAGGTATAGTGCCATCGTTTAATTTAATACAAACAGCTACACACTACTTAAAACAATAAAATAGTATGTGAACATGAAAACATTACACAGTAAATTGTTAAAGTCACCTATATGTGGATGATTATTATTGACCACGACTGTATGTATGTATGTCACACTAGAGTAATATGTATGTATGTCACACTAGAGTAATATATATGTATGTCATACTAGAGTAATATGTATGTATGTATGAATGTCACACTAGAGTAATATGTATGTATGTATGTAAGGTAAGTGGAGGGAGAGGGAGACAGATTACAGTTATATATATTTGTCTTGTTTAATAAACCAGTTTAAGTTTAATTTCTTTGCATAATTTTCCCTATGGACATTATCTGAGCCTTGTTAATTGATTTAACAAAACCTTTATAATTAGATAACAAGATACAATGCTTTACAAATCAGGGAAATGTCAATAACTGTGGAAAGAAGCATACTATACAAGTACGTACGGGAGTTCAATGGGCAAGTATCTATACAATAGAGCGCTCGCCTGTTGTGACACGCCTCTCCTATCTAATAACACAGGGTTCAGCGCTCTAGGTTTTTAGCTCTGTGGTCACAACCCATCTATGTTTTGAGCGTTTTAGAAGACTTCCCTCTCGGGCAATGATTTTAAGGCTCCCATGCGTATACCTCTCTATAGTCATTATACCGTGGGTGGTAGTGCCACAAATCCCTTGAAAAACAGTAGAGTTTGTGGAGCAATCACAAGCGTTTGTTTACAAACAGGCCCCACGATGGCCGACCGTTTAAAAGAGAGAGAGAGAGAGAGAGTTTAAAAGAGTGTGTGTGTGTGTGTGTGTTTAAAAGAGAGAGAGAGAGAGTGTGTGTGTGTGTGTGTGTGTTTAAAAGAGAGAGAGTGTGTGTGTGTGTTTAAAAGAGAGAGAGTGTGTGCGTGTGTGTGTGTGTCTGTGTGTGTGTGTTTAAAATTGAGAGAGAGAGTGTGTGTGTGTTGAAAAGAGAGAGAGAGAGTGTGTGAGTGTGTATGTGTGTGTGTATGTTTACAAGGAATTACGGTCATTTCGCCCACATGCCAATTCGCCCACATACCAATTCACCCACAAGTCAATTCGCCCACATATAAGGGTCAATTCGCCCACATATAATTAAAAAAGAAATAATTATTTAAAAACAGCTACATACATGTAAGATTCAGATACTGACAAAGAGTCAATTCGACTTTTATCCATGTTTTTTAAATATACTGCATTATTGGTATAGTGAAACCAGCACAGCTGGATTGCTATAGAATACGCCCCTTCACAAGCCCAGGCCCTGTATAGGCATAATCTGGGTTGGAAGGGTCAATTCCGTGACGTTCATCAGAAGTAAATAAAATTCAAATCTGGCGCTGTACTGATAGTGGAGCCACCTGGTGGTGGCGCGGTGAGGTATTAAGCTCCTCCTCCGCTGAATACCGCTCGCTCACTCTGTCGCGGAACACGTCTCTATCAACATCCACGCTCCTCGCTGCTACGCTATGGTATTGTGTCACGTGTTCCTGCTATTGTTTCTTTTGTGTTCTAGTGGCTAGCCTGCTTTGCAGATGTATCGTGTGTGTATTCTAGGAGGGTTTTAGGTGTTTATGGGGGTTTTTCTTCGTTAGGACTGAGTTCTCTTTTCCTTAGCGAAGGGGGGCTTTTCAGCCCCTTTGTTCGGAGTTTTTCTCCGTCTTTCCCCCCTTTCACCTTTCCTCCTGCCACTAGTACATTCTTCGTGTGTATTTTATCGGGGTTTCTGGGGTTTTTTAGCGAGGTTAGTGGGCGCCACGTGGGACTTCACCTCCCCACGTGGTGAGCACATGGGGTCTTTGCAGCCCTTCCTCTTGCCTTCCCCGATTATTTTGTGTCCCCTCTCGGTAAAGGGGAGTGAGAATTGTGCCCTGGTTCTCTCTTCCTCTCCCGGGCGGGGGTTTTTTATGTAATTTTTGGTGTTTTTCCAATATTTTTAGCCTGGAGTGTTTCTTCTCAGGCTACCGGGTCCCCTCCTCCCCCTCCTTCTGGATCCTTCTGTCCGGGGGGCCCTCTTTTACCCGCTCCTTGTGGCGGGCTGTTTTGGTTTTACGGGGTTTTTCCCTGGTCGGGTGCGCGAGTTTGGGGGGTCGTGTCCTGGTCCCCGGGTACAGCGGGCGTGTCCCGCGCTACTTTCCTTCAGGGAGGATGGGTTTCCGTGTCTTCTGTGTTCCAGTGTTTGCACGTGTTAACCCATGTTTGTGTATTCTTTTCTCCCTCAGCCTACTCGTGCCCTTTGTGCTGCTTCGGGGTGTACCGTGCGGGTCTCGCCTGACGGACACCTGCACTGTTCGCCTCACGCACCCTGCTTCACTCCCTTGAGTTACGACCCTTTGGCGTGTGGTGTGTGCCGCCCCTGGGCTGAGTTGTGTCGGGTTACCTCCCCTTCTGCCCGCTCCAAGCTCCCCGCCCTTGCTTCTCTTCGTATGGCGTGGACGAGGGCTAGGAGAATGGCCCACAAACGAGACGGTTCTTCTTTGGCGTGGGTGGACCCGATTTTGGGAGCGGACCTGGGTTTATTCAGGACCCGTTACCCTTCTTCCTGTCTCTCGGAGTCTCAGGGGCTAGAACCTCCTGAGGCCCGAGAGATTGAGCCTCCTTCCCTAGACGGTACTACAACTCCTTCTCGGGGCTTAGCCCCCCGGGAAACGAGCGAGTCTGTCGCGCTGGTTCCCCCGACTACCTCACCGGTACAAGGGCCCAGCAGGGAACCCCCAGCTTCGCCTCCTGCTAGAGCTGGCTCCTCAGGCCTCTCTAGAGGACGCAAGCGTTCAGCTAAAAGGTCTCGCCACTCCAGGAAGTCCCGTGCTCGTCGCCGTTCTCCTTCCTCCTCTTCTTCGTCGTCCTCTTCCTCTTCTTCGTCGTCGGGGAGCTCTCCTTCGCCCGCCCGCAAATCCCGCAAGGGTAAGCGGGGGGGGGACAGCCCCTCGTCGAGGAAGATAGTTAAGATCTTCCACACCCTTATTCCTCACGCTTTTCCTGGGGCGTCCATCGCGCAGCCTCCGGCTGTCGCTCCGGAACCCGCTCTTTTTCCCCCGCCTCCCGCTGCTGCTCCCGTCGAGGGCGCGAGTCCTCCCGGGGATGGGGGAGTCCTTTTCGTGCCTCCCGTTTCCCCGGGACTCGAGTCTCCGTCGGGGGACGTAGCTGAGGAGTTGGTTACCTCCGCACCTCCGTCCCCGTCACCCCTTCCTTCGGGAGACGGATACCTTCCCTACTCTTGGTCTCTTCTCCCTCCTACCTGGACCCACTCTTCGGAGGAGGGCAGACTGGTGGCTTGGTCTCCGGACACGGCTCAACCAGACGTGTGGAACCGGAGGGATGACGTCCTGGTGAAGTGGGGGGCGGATGAGAAGGGCGACGCTATTCCCTTCTACAAGGTCCGTCCTATCTCAGCGCCCGTACCCACTTCATCGAGGGTGTCCTCTGCGGCGACCCTGGACGCGATGGGTTTTCTGGTGGAGTACAGCCAGCTGCACTTGTCCGGGGCTTGGAGGATTGACCGCTCCCACGGTAACACGGCGCTCCTCCTTTCCCCGGACGCGTACTTCCCAGGGGATAAGGGCGAAGGGGACCTGGACATTCCAGCCCTTCTCCTTAAGTCCCTGGACCACCAGAGAAACAACGCGCCCAGGAAGCCCCCTCCTCCGTCTTTCCCCGTCATCCTCCCTCATTCCCGGGCCCCCCCGGGCTTGAGGGAGTGCCTGTGGAAGACGGAGAAGGAGCCCCCGGTCCCCTATCAGCTGAAGGAGCCCGATGGCAAGTTGCGACAGGCGGAGTCTGCTACCCGTCTAGAGTTGGCCCACACCATCTCCACGGGGGCAGCCGCCTCGTTGATCAGGGACTGCCTCAACGCCCTTACCAACTCCTACCACGAGATGTCGGGTGTACAGCTAGCGTGAGTACCTTACTCGTGTGTCATGTTTATTAGGGATACTGGGTAGAGGGTCTCTCTGTTACTCCCGGGTACTTATCCCCGGGTTCGCTCAGTTTTTTCCTTGTTTTCCCCTTACAGTGACACCCTCTCTTCCATGGCCACCGTGATGGAGGGCGTGGCGGCGATGGCGACCCACTTCATGCGGGAGGAGGCGAAGGCTTTCGCCGAGGCGAGACTGGCAGCCCGCCAGGCGGCGGCTAAATCTGCGCCGGAGATGGCACAGAGGGGAGTGGTGCGAGCTGCCCCCCTGTCCCCTGCCCTCTTTGATCAACCGGCGACAGACACAATCTTCGCCTCCCTCCCAGCGGTAATCAATTTACCAAAACCCTCCACCTCCAAGTAAGTACCTCTCGTGTTCGTCTTACCCGAGTTTTCACGGGGGTGAAATGGAAGGATTTTCGGGTCTACTTTGGTTCCTAATCATTCTGTTTGTCCGTAGGCCACGTGCCCCACAGCCATCCAGACCAGCCTACCAGCCCCGGAGGCCCTCCCAGCCCTCCAGGCTACCGAGGCCCTCCTATCCCACTCCCCCGAAGGCACACAACAGGCCCTCCCAGAGGGGCCAGCAGCCGTTTTGGGGAAGGGGACAGGGCTCCAAGTCCTACTCCAAGCCCAAGTCCTCCTTCAACCACCCCTCCCAGAAGGACCGCTCCACTTGAGGGTCCCACTCTGGGCTGTCTCACAGGGTGGTCAGCAGCCTGGCCCGCCCACGGCTGGGCAGCAAGGATAATTCGCCAGGGCCTGTCATGGCCCTGGATTACTGTTCCGGTGAGTAACTGTCATCTTTCCTATTCTGACATATGAATTATGCCTTATCCCGTCCTTGGGTTACCGTTAGGTCAAAATCAGATTTTCCCTTGCGGTCAAAATCTCTGCCTCTCCCGTCATTTACCCTCCAACCCCCCCGGGTCCCTCGGGATTAGGATTAATGGTACTCTCACTGACACCTGTCTCTTCCCGTTACAGCCACTACGTCTACCTCCTGCCTCAACCAAAGTGTCACTTTCGGTCGTCCCGCATGTGTTAGAAATGCGGGAAAAAGGGGTAGTGGAGCGGGCGACGGGAAGGGTCTTTCTTTCTCGTTTATTCACGGTCCCCAAAAAGGACCAGGGAAAAACGAGATTGGTGATGGACCTGAGCAAGCTAAACAAATTCGTGAAAACATTACATTTCAGGATGGTTTCGGTTGCTCAGGTCCGCACAGTTCTGAGGAAGGGAGACTGGTTAGCATCCCTGGATCTCAAGGATGCGTACTGGCACGTCCCGATCCACCCCAGGTTTCGCCGTTTTCTGGCCTTCCAGGTGGGGACCGAGACGTTCCAGTTTACCAGGCTCCCTTTCGGTCTTTCTCTAGCTCCGCGAGTCTTCACAAAGCTCGTGAGGGTGGTGGCATCCCGTCTGGCAGAGGCGGGTGTTCCCACCCTCATGTACCTGGACGATTGGTTGCTTCACGCCCCTTCCAAGGAGCAGGTAGCAAACAACGTCCGGGTAGCGAAGGGAGTGCTAGAGGAAATGGGGTTCCTGTTGAACATCCCCAAGTCCTCTCTCACCCCCACTCGCAAGCTGTGTTGGCTAGGAATAGAGTGGGACTCTCTTTCGGCCACCCTCTCTCTCGCTCCAGACAACGCCCGCCGGACCCTCCGCCACGTCCGCCAGGCGCATTTTTCCCGTACTTTCTCTCGCCGCCAGTGGGAATCATTGCTCGGGTCCCTAAATTTTGCGGCCCCTGCAATGCCCCTGGGACGATTGAAACACAGGAGGCTGACGCGGGAGGTAAACCTCCACCTGTCCCCCGCACACAGGGACCTTCCCAGGCAAGTGTCCCCCTCTCTCCACCGCCTCCTTCGCCCCTGGCTACGTCCCGGTGCCCTGAGTCAGCGGGTCCCCTGGGTGTTCCCTCCCCCTGGGATCACGGTGGCGACAGACGCATCGGACGTAGGCTGGGGATACCAGTCTTGCCTGGGACATCAACGTTGCGGGGGATGGAAGGAAGGGGAAAGGCTACTGCACATCAACGCCCGGGAGTTGATGGTAGCGAAGGAATGGCTCAACAGACACCCTCAGTTTGCCAGGATAGGCGTCCGCTTCGATATGGACAACGTTGCGGCCGTGCAGTGCCTACAGAAACAGGGCACCGCACGGTCGGAAATTCTCCTGTCCCTGTCAGAACAGATTTTCGCAATAGCGGCCAAGAGGGACATTCACCTCTCGGCCCGCTACATGCCAGGGCGGGAGAACGATTGGGCGGACGCCCTATCCAGGTTCAGGGGGACGTCAGTCGAGTGGCAACTGCGTCCCCTTGTGTTCGAGTCTCTCTGCCTTCGCTACGGGACACCGGAGGTGGACCTATTCGCCTCCCCATCCACGGCCCTACTCCCTCTGTTCCTGACATTCTCATCCAGAACAGAGGCGGGAGGCGGCGGACGCCTTCACAGAGGACTGGAATAGGTGGGGGCATCTCTACCTCTTCCCACCCCCAGCCACTTCAGTCCTCCTGAAGGCGATCCTCAAGCTGCGCACGTTCAGGGGGAGGGTTCTCCTCATAGCCCCCCTCTGGCCAGCACAGCCGTGGTTCGGAGAGTTGTCCCGGTGGTGCCCTCATCCCCTTCAGTTGGGATCGGCGTGCCTCTCCAGCACCCTGTCTGCACCACTCCAAGTGTCACTGAAACTACACGCTTGGAGTTTCTATGGGGAGTCCTCAGCAAAAGGTTCACTAAGGAGACAGTGGACAAGATGTTGAGGGCTCATCGTCAGTCGTCGGTGCGACAATACGAATCGTGCTGGAAAAGATTCCAGGACTTCTTGCGAAGACACCCCTCCAGGGTCATCTCGGAGGACACAGTCCTGGAATTCCTCACGTGGCTCGCCGATTCCACCAACAGGGCCCCGGCGACGGTGCTTGCGCATCACGCAGCCCTGTCTGATCCCCTCCTCCTGGGTTTTAACATTAAGGTTTCGGAGAGGCCTCTCTCTCTCCTGAGGATGGGGATTCGGGCGGGGACCGCACCTCACCGGGCCCAGACACCCTCCTGGTCCCTTCACCGCGTCCTTTCCTACCTGACCTTCGAGGGGGTCCCTCTGGAGGTTTGTCACCTCCTCCAGAAAGCTCTCTTCCTGCTCGCCTTAGCTACAGGTTACAGGGCATCTCAGTTGGCAGCCCTGACCCGTCACACAGCCTTTTCTTCCGTAACCCCTAACCTTACTTCCTTAACCATCTCCCCCTCTCCTGCTTTTCTAGCTAAGAACGAGCAGGCTGACGACAGAATTGGCCCTCTCGCAGTACCCTCGTTCCTGAGGGATGGAAATTTCCACCCCCTCTGCCCAGTCCACGCCTTTGTAGCATACGTGGAGGCGACGAGAGGGGCTTCTCCGGACCACCTCTTCTACAACTCTAGGTCCGGTAACCCTCTCTTCCCTAGGTCAATCGCTCGCCTTCTCTGCCGAGTGATAGAAAACGGGGATCCCGGACACGCCCCGAGGGCTCACAGCGTTAGGGGCGTGGCCGCCGCCCTCGCCTTCCTCAGGACTCACTCGGTGGAGAGGGTCAGGGATTTGGGGGGCTGGGCTTCCACTTCCTCCTTCAGGACGAGGTACCTGTTCCACTCGCTCTCCCCTACCCCCTGTGTGGCTATGGGTACTCCACCTTCTATTCCCCAGGGTCCCCGCGGGAGACACATGGGGGGGAGGGGCCGCCCGAAGAGAAAAGGTTGGGTGACTTAAGTCCCGTCACTATCATCCCATACCTCATCCACATCTTGTACAGCTTCATGCTCATCCCCATTCTTTACGTGTACATATGGTGAGGGAAAAACAAAAATAAATTACATTGTTACGGAATTCTGGTGTATTCATTTTCCAAACAATTACTTTAATATGATGAGTGACAGGATATATTATTACACAGGATATCTGGATCCTAGTGTCCTCCTTCATCCCCTCGGGATCACATTACCTGAGCGAGGGCCATAGCCCTAACTCAGAAGACTTGAATAAAGGGGGGAAGGGGGGGGGTTGCCATGGTCACCTCCCCCCTCCTCTCCTAGACCCGAACCCTCGAGTCTGCCTATAAAGACTTTATGTGTAACAATTCTGGTCTATAACAGAATGGTCTACGGGTATATGATATAAGCTACTACTGCCCCACCACGGCTACTCACCTAGCCAGTGTCGGGTGGGGCGTTTAGCTTCTGCCTCACCGGGCTCGGTTACCTTTCCTGCCCTCCGCTCTCAACCACTCTTAACTAGCACGTGATTGCCTCCACCTCACCTCCCACCTACCGCATCACATGCATAGCAATCCAGCTGTGCTGGTTTCACTATACCAATAATAGTGCATTTGTCGCGGCTTCTAGCCGCTTAAATTGTATTTATTGGTTGTGAAACCAGCACAGCTTTGACTGTCCCACCCACCTCCCGATGCGGCAGGCATTCACTTCTTTCTCATTGGAGTGAGCGAGCGGTATTCAGCGGAGGAGGAGCTTAATACCTCACCGCGCCACCACCAGGTGGCTCCACTATCAGTACAGCGCCAGATTTGAATTTTATTTACTTCTGATGAACGTCACGGAATTGACCCTTCCAACCCAGATTATGCCTATACGGGGCCTGGGCTTGTGAAGGGGCGTATTCTATAGCAATCCAGCTGTGCTGGTTTCACAACCAATAAATACAATTTAAGCGGCTAGAAGCCGCGACAAATGCACTATTATCGTTTGTATGTGGTAGCTTGGCGAGAGAGACGTTCAAACATGGGATCTATATCTGCCTCAGCCAGAAATGGAAGGGCCATCACTTTCCGCAAGTCATCATGTGTGTAGGCATGCTGGAGACCAACCTCATGAACCTACGTATGTATTTCAAAACAAAGAAATTAGACATTGTAGTATACAAAAGAAAAAAATCTGGTCACATTATGGTGATACAATTTGTTTAAACACTACTATTCGACAGGAATATATAAAAAAGTTTGTAGGCAATTAGCTAAATTGACTAACCTTTCTCCATATAGCTTGCGTCCAATGGTATAAGCATCCCTTGACCTTGGCGTTAGGCAAAACCTCAGGCAATACATTCCACATTGCTTTCTCATAGTCGATTGGTATGTGTTGAACAGAAGGCTCATTTGGTAGTCTAGTTAAAACTTCGTGGAAAACTTTTCGGTAATCACTCTTTTTTCTCCCAGACATAATGACAAATAGTAAGGGGACTTGTTTTGCATGGTCCTCTGTCCTCACAAAAGCGTTGACTGTCATCAACTGTGTAAAAGGGTGCCTGCATAGCTTAAACGTGCTATCAATATACCATGACTTTGCCTTCGTTAGATGCTCTATTTGTTTTGTTGTTGCGAAGATCAAATGGCGGCGTTCACGAACTGATACGTCACCTATAAGAAAGTCGTCAGGAATGTGATTTACATCTAGTTCAAATTTCAGGTTTTTTGGCTCTGTCGGTCTTAAAATTTGTCTTTGTCTGTTTGCTATTCTTGCCAAGTGCTCTGGCTTAGGCAAACTAGGGCATGGTGCATTTCCCATCTCTTTTAGCAGAACATCATCCACTATAGCAGACGCTGGCTTAAATAGATCTTGTGTTGCCACTTTCCTTACCCGTAATGTTACTTTAGTGGCGATATCAGAGCCAGTTGATGGTGAATGGTTGTGCAACACGTTGTTCTTTACAATTTTTTCATTTATCTGTGTTACTAGTGCCTTGCATGGGTTTCTTTTAGGACGGACAGTACACTGCCAGTAAGTTACATTCGATCGCTGCATTTTTTTGTTGTAAGTGTACCCATGACTGTCAAGGAGCTTGTCTCTACCACGCTGTGTGCCCTTCTCAAAGAGCTGGAATGTAATTTCACTTTCTGGTTGCAGTTCATTATTATGTATGGCTGGGTCGTCAAGTGATTCCTCTAGTTCCATTGGCAAGTCAGGTGGGTCATCAATTGAAGACTCTTGTTCAACTGCAGGGATGTGTGGTTCGTGTTCCATTGCAGGGGTGGCTGGGTCGTCCACTGGATGGGACGTTGGTTCGTTAGTGTAGGTGCAAGTATTACAATTCCAATCAATGGAAATACCGGATTTCACAGCTGTCCAGTAATCAGCACCAGATATGCCAGTATTACATTTCCTGTGTTGCCACTTCCCACACATGTCACACTGTAGACCTTCTTGCCTTGCCCTTACAGGTACGAGGCACTGAATACACTCGTCTATGCAGTCTACCATCTTGCCAGCAACTGTTTTAATTCTATGGTCATGGCCAATTACAAAACATAGGTAATGAACAACCAAACCAGTCATGTAAATTAACCGAACCAATAAACCAATGAACCATGAACACACACACACACTTAGAAAGTTAGAAAATTACATGTCCAGTCAATAACAAAAACGGATGTGTGTGTGTGTGTGGGCGAAATGACTTAACAGTGTGGGCGAAATTACTCCATAGTGTGGCGAAATGGCATGTGGGCGAAATGACCGGATACCGTTTAAAAGAGAGAGAGAGAGAGAGTGTGTGTGTGTGTGTGTGTGTGTGTGTGAGTGTTTGAAAGAGAGAGAGTGTATGTGTGTTTAAGAGAGAGAGAGAGAGAGAGAGAGAGAGAGAGTGTGTGTGTGTGTTTAAAAGAGAGAGAGTGTGTGTGTGTGTGTGTGTTTAAAAGAGAGAGAGAGAGAGTGTGTGTGTGTGTTTAAAAGAGAGAGAGAGTGTGTGTGTGTGTGTGTGTTTAAAAAAGAGAGAGAGAGAGTGTGTGTGTGTGTTTAAAAGAGAGATAGAGAGAGTGTGTGTGTGTGTGTGTTTAAAAGAGAGAGAGAGAGAGTGTGTGTGTGTGTGCATAAAAGAGATAGTGTGTGTGTGTCTGTTTAAAAGAGGAAGAGAGAGAGAGAGTGTGTGTGTGTGCATAAAAGAGATAGTGTATGTGTGTTTAAAAGAGAGAGAGAGAGAGAGTGTGTGTGTTTAAAAGAGAGAGAGATAGAGTGTGTGTGTCTGTTTAAAAGAGGAAGAGAGAGAGTGAGTGTGTGTGTGCATAAAAGAGATAGTGTGTGTGTCTGTTTAAAAGAGAGAGAGAGAGTGTGTGTGTGTGTGTTTAAAAGAGAGAGAGAGAGAGTGTGTGTGTGTGTGTGTGTGTGTGTTTAAAAGAGAGAGAGAGTGTGTTTGTGTGTGTGTGTGTGTGTTTAAAAGAGAGAGAGAGAGTGTGTGTGTGTTTAAAAGAGAGAGAGAGTGTGTGTGTGTGTTTAAAAGAGAGAGAGAGAGAGAGAGAGAGTGTGTGTGTATGTGTGTTTAAAAGAGAGAGAGTGTGTGTGTGTGTGTTTAAAAGAGAGAGAGAGAGAGTGTGTGTGTGTTTAAAAGAGAGAGAGAGTGTGTGTGTGTGTGTGTGTTTAAAAGAGAGAGGGTGTGTGTGTGTGTGTGTGTGTGTGTTTATAAGAGAGAGAGAGAGAGTGTGTGTGTGTGTGTGCATGAAAGAGACAGAGTGTGTGTGTCTGTTTAAAAGAGGAAGAGAGAGTGTGTGTGTGTGTGTTTAAAAGAGAGAGAGTGTATGTGTGTGTGTTTAAAAGAGAGAGAGAGAGAGTGTGTGTGTGTTTATAAGAGAGAAAGAGAGAGTGTGTGTGTGTGCATAAAAGAGATAGAGTGTGTGTCTGTTTAAAAGAGGAAGAGAGAGAGAGAGTGTGTGTGTGTGTGTGTGTGTGCATAAAAGAGACAGAGTGTGTGTGTCTGTTTAAAAGAGAGAGAGAGAGTGTGTGTGTGTTTAAAAGAGAGAGAGAGAAAGTTTGTGTGTGTGTGTGTGTGTGTCTTTAAAAGAGAGAGAGAGTGTGTGTGTGTGTGTGTGTTTAAAAGAGAGAGAGAGTGTGTGTGCGTGTGTTTAAAAGAGAGAGAGAGTGTGTGTGTGTGTGTTTAAAAGAGAAAGTCTGTGTGTGTGTGTGTTTAAAAGAGAGAGAGGGAGAGAGTGGGTGTGTGTGTGTTTAAAAGAAAGAGAGAGAGAGTGTGTGTGTGTGTTTAAAAGAGAGAGAGAGAGAGTGTGTGTGTTTAAAAGAGAGAGAGAGAGAGAGAGAGAGAGAGAGAGAGAGAGAGTGTGTGTGTGTTTAAAAGAGAGAGTGTGTGTGTGTGTTTAAAAGAGAGAAAGAGTGTGTGGGTGTGTGTTTAAAAGAGAGAAAGAGAGTGTGTGTGTGTGATCAAAAGAGAGAGAGAGTGTGTGTGTTTAAAAGAGAGAGAGAGAGTGTGTGTGTGTGTGTGTGTGCTTAAAAGAGAGAGAGTGTGTGTGTGTTTAAGAGAGAGAGAGAGAGAGAGAGAGAGAGAGAGAGAGAGAGAGAGAGAGTGTGTGTGTGTGTTTAAAAGAAAGAGAGAGAGAGTGTGTATGTGTGTGTTTAACATAGAGAGAGAGTGTGTGTGTGTGTTTAAAAGAGAGAGAGTGTGTGTGTGTGTTTAAAAGAGAGAGAGAGAGAGTGTGTGTGTGTGTGTTTAAAAGAGAGAGAGAGTGTGTGTGTGTGTTTAAAAGAGAGAGAGTGTGTGTGTGTTTAAAAGAGAGAGAGAGAGAGTGTGTGTGTGTTTAAAAGATAGAGAGAGAGAGTGTGTGTGTGTGTCTGTGTGTGTTTAAAAGAGAGAGAGAGAGAGAGAGAGTGTGTGTGTGTGTGTGTGTGTGTTTAAAAGAGAGAGAGAGAGTAATTGTGTTTGTGTTAGTGTGTGTGTGTGTGAGCGTTTAAAATTGAGAGAGAGAGAGAGAGAGAGAGAGAGAGAGAGAGAGAGTGTGTGTGTGTGTGTGTGTGTTTAAAAGAGAGAGAGAGAGAGAGAGAGAGAGAGAGAGAGAGAGAGAGAGAGAGAGAGAGTAGTACAGAGTTGAATGAAACATGAAAGGAATTTAAGTAGCTGACAGCAAGGATGCGAGACAATACTCTCATCCTTGGCTGACAGGGGGAGGGAGGGACAAGGTGTGTTCTGATGACAGACAGACCTCACCTCACCCAACCTGCCTGACCTGGCCTTTCCTCAGGGACCCGACCCCACATCTGGGAGGGATTTGACCACTAGTGCTCTCATTAATGGATCTAGTTTGAACATACCTTCATTTAAGTTAAAGTTTTTATAGTGCTGTATACATACTGATTCTAATATTCTACGTTTCTTGAAATTATCATTTTACCAGAATTCCAATCAATACAGTGGTTGTTGTCATATGCATGGACAAAGTTAGCATTATTTGTGTTACAATTCGTCATATCACGTTTATGTTCTTTCATTCTAACATCTAAAGATCTCCCAGTTTTACCTATATAAACGAAGTCACAGTCTTTGCAAGGAATTTTGTATACTCCTGCTTGGGGCTGAACAGTGGCATTATTTCTTACAAGAATACTTTTGATACTAGAAGTATATTTGAAGGCTATGTTTACATCAAGTTCTCTGCTAACGGACTGAATTTTTTCCAGACTTTTTACATAAGGAAGACATAAATAAGGTTTCTTTTCTGACTGACATTTAGGAACATAGAAGGTTTTCCTAGCCTTATAATAAGCTTTTCTAATAAACCAATCAGGATATTTCAAGTTACGGAATATAATCCAAATTTTTTTGTTTTCTACCTCTAAATTTGGGGGGCTACAAATTCTTAATGCTCTGAGAAACAAGGTAGATATGACAGACATTTTGATAGAATCATTATGATAAGAGAAAATATGAATGTACACATCACAATGAGTGGGTTTCCTGTAGACAGTGAAAGTATGGAAGTCATTAATTTTAGTAACCAAAACATTTCCCATTCAATTTTGAAATTGATAGAAGGAACCAAGTCATTTAATTTGCAAAGGAAATCTTCAAAATTATTGAGACTGTTGGGCCAAAAGGAGAAAATGTCTTCTACATACCTATGCTATATTAGATTTGGGGGTGCAATGTTAGATAATAACTCAGTTTCAAAAAATTCCACATATAAATTACTAAGGATGGGGATAATGGCGACCCCATAGCATTGCCAAAACGCTGAATGAAGAATTTATCATTAAAAGAAAAAGCATTGGATGAAACACAAAGTTTAATTAATTCAAGGAAGGAAGATATTAGCATACCCAAATCTAAATAATTAGTCTGGCATTTTCCTACCTATAAATTCTAATACATCATTAAGTGGCACTTTAGTGAAGAGTGAATCTACATCAAAACTTACCATTTTTCCATTAGTTAGGTTTAGAGACTTAATTTTATGTTTCATTCAACTCTGTACTGCTGAAGAGGGAGGTAGTTGCCTCCGAAACGTCCATATTAAATACTTTCTGTCTATAAAAAGTGTATCATAATTTATATTCGAGTAGTGCAGTGTTATTCTGTTTCCGTATATAATAGTGAGATTTATTTCTTCGAAGACAACAGAAATGGTGACTACTGGTTCACGGGTATCTGGCAACACTGGTACCAGACGACACGCAGATAAACAAATCCTCGGGGCCCGTGATGTTGTTAGCATTTTACTTTATTATTCTCATTTCATATTTTATAGATGTACCATTATGAAAGGATCCAACACGAAATTAGTCAAACCAGGCAGTACAGAGTGAAAAAATAGTTAACAAAATTGTATACAGTTCAGTAATGATAGGCTACAGCATTATTTATTAGAGTACATATTTGTATAGAATTATTATGCTGTGATTTTAATCACCTTAATCATAATACATTAGATTTTACTTGAACAAAAACAATGTAAATTTACCTCTTTTGTCAATTAACCAGACCTCATTTATATTAAACTGAAACTTTTCTTATATTTGCATACATTTAAAGCCAACTTACTGCCAGTGTCAACGTGAATTTACTTAAGATTCCCTGCTTGCTTCCATCCTCCTCCCTTTTCTGTTGAATCCTAATCATTGTTTATTCAGCATGGTTATAAACATTAAGGATACATTCTACAGTATGGTACTTTTATTCACAATTACCTAGATAAATAAAATATATATGTAAGCTCCCATATCTGTTACACTATGTTTTACCAGGTCTCTATTGATTTGTTATAATATTCAACTGTTTGCTTGGTATGCTGTTATATCTTTTCTTTGATTTATCTTTTTAAGTGCTTTTTGGTATGTGAATAATAAACAAAATTTATACTATCACTTTATTTTCTATCACAATTTCCTTTGAGTATAGACTGATATTTAGAAAAAAAAAAAAAAAAAAAAAAAAAAAAAATAATACAAAACTCAGCCAACATTCTAAACTTTCTCAAGTTTAGCGTAGAAATTCATCACGTAAGTCTTTAAGTGCCTGAATAGCCCTAACTGAAAAGTTTACCATCTCATGTTCGGGTATATCAATCAGGCAACCGTTGACAAAGGACACCAATGTCCTTTTCATAGCTTCTTTGATCCCACTCGGTTCTTGATTTTCATCAATCAATGTTAGTAGGGCATCCACAGCTTTTGATTGTAGCAAGGTTTTACTCTTCTTTCTCGGAGTGCTGGAAGATCCCCCCCTGGGTCTCTTGGGTGTTCCTGCTGAATGTTCCCTGCCGGCTGTTGTTGCTGTTGCGGAACGTTCGCTACCGTCTGCTGTTGCGGAATGTTCGCTACTGTCTGCTGTTGCCGGTGTGGAACGTTCACTAACGGCTGTTATTGAAGGTGTTGGCTGTTCACTGGAGGCTGTCAGTGCTGGTGATGTAGGTCTGATGCTGGGGGATGATGAATTGCTTGATATACCTGCCAGTATATGATGGACGTCTTCATCAACAAGCAGCGTGTTGTCCATGGGGTCCACATCAAGTGTAGCCACCACATCTTCCACTGCCTGTGTCTCCTGCAAAAAATAAAAAAAAGGCATTAGAATTGAAAAAATAAAAAAATGGTTAGGGACTGATTTAGATAATTATTACAAAATAAATTGCATTTAAAATTAGTGAAAATTAGTTCTGTGCAAGCATATAAATAATATATAATTTATTGCACCAAACTCATGGTTAGAGAGTGAATGATTTAGGTCATTAATACATAGTAGTTTGCATCTAAAACAAATGAAATCTAAATCTATGTAAGCATATAAATAACATATAAATTACTGCACCAAACTTATTGTGAGAGAGTGAATGATTTAGGTCATTAATTCAAAATGAATTGCATCTAAAACAAATGAAATCTAAATCTATGTAAGCATATAAATAACATATAAATTACTGCACCAAACTTATGGTGAGAGAGTGAAAGATTTAGGTCATTAATTCAAAATGAATTGCATCTAAAACAAATGAAAATTAAATCTGGAAGCACCAAACTTTGAGTTAGAGGGTGGTTTAGGTCATTAATACAAAATAAATTGCATCTAAAAGAAATGGAATTAAAATCTGTGCAAACATAAAAATAAAAAAATAAAAATTACTGCACCAAACTTATGGTTAAAGAATTTAGGTCTTTAAAAAAAAATATAATGCATCTAAAATGGAATGAATTAGGTTTTTAATACAAAATAAATTAGAAAAGTAAAGACATTGGACTTTTCAATTAGGCAATATTAGTGCATTTGTCGCGGCCTCTGGCCGCTTAAATTGTATTTATTGGTTGTGAAACCAGCACAGCTGGATTGCTATAGAATACGCCCCTTCTCAAGCCCAGGCCCCGTATAGGCATAATCTGGGTTGGAAGGGTCAATTCCGTGACGTTCATCAGAAGTAAATAAAATTCAAATCTGGCGCTGTACTGATAGTGGAGCCACCTGGTGGTGGCGTGGTGAGGTATTAAGCCCCTCCTCCGCTGAATACCGCTCGATCACTCCAATGAGAAAGAAGTGAATGCCTGCCGCATCGGGAGGTGGGTGGGACAGTCAAAGCTGTGCTGGTTTCACAACCAAGAAATACAATTTAAGCCGCGACAAATGCACTATTATTGGTATAGTGAAACCAGCACAGCTGGATTGCTATGCATGCGATGCGGTAGGTGGGAGGTGAGGTGGAGGCAATCACGTGCTAGTTAAGAGTGGTTGAGAGCGGAGGGCAGGAAAGGTAACCGAGCCCGGTGAGGCAGAAGCTAACGCACCTCCCAACACTGGCTAGGTGAGTAGCCGTGGTGGGGGTGTAGTAGCTTATCCCATATACCCGTAGACCATTCTGTTATAGACCAGAATTGTTACACATAAAGTCTTTATAGGCAGACTCGAGGGTTCGGGTCTTCTTTAAAGGCAGACTCGAGGGGTCGGGTCTAGGAGAGGAGGGGGAGGGGTGACCCTAGCCGTGACCCTGGCCCCCCCCCCCCATCATAACAGGTAACCGAGCTAAGGTGAGGCTGAAGCTAAAGCAACTTCCAACAATGGCTAGGGGACTAGCTGTGGTGGAAGTGTTGTAATAGCTTATAATAAAATATATATACCGTAGACTATTCTGTTATAGACCAGAATTGTTAACCAACTAAAGTCTATATAGGCAGACTCGAGGGGTCAGGTACAGGAGAGGGGGTGCCCCCGCCCCCCCCCCCCCCCCCTTTGTTATTAAAGTCCTCTGAGCTAGGGCTATGGCCCCGGCTCAGGTCATGCGATCCCGAGAGGATGAAGGAGGACACAAGGATGCAGTAATCCTGTGTTTAATATATATATCCAGTCACCCATCCGATTGACCTAGGGAAAAGAGGGTTACCGGACCTAGAGTTGTAGAAGAGGTGGTCCGGAGAAGCCCCTCTCGTCGCCTCCACGTATGTAGAAACGCGTGGACTGGCCAGAGGGGGTGGAAAGTTCCAGCCCTCAGGAACGAGGGTACTGCGAGAGGGCCAATCCTGTCGTCAGCCTGCTCGTTCTTAGCCAGGAAAGCGGGAGATAGTTAAAGAGGTAAGGTTAGGGCTTACAGATGAAAAGGCTGTGTGACGGGTAAGGGCTGCCAACTGAGAGGCCCTGTACCCTGTAGCTAAGGCGAGCAGGAAGAGAGCTTTCTGGAGGCGGTGACAAACCTCCAGAGGAACCCCCCCGAAGGTCAGGTAGGAAAAGGACGCGGTGAAGGGCCAGGAGGGAGTCTGGGCCCGCCATTCTCCAGGCCCTAGTCCCCGTGTTACGAAAGGAGGCAAGGGCGGAGGAGTTTTGGGTGCGGGCAGAGGCGGGTGTCTCCCGACCCAGCTCAGCCCCGGGGCGGCACACACCGCGCGCCAAAGGGTCGTAACCCTTGGGCGTGAAGCAGGGTGCGTGAGGCGAACAGTGGAGGTGGCCGACCATCGTAAAACGATTTCCCAAAGCTAGGGTGGTAGCTGCTGTGGAAGGATTGTTACGCATATAATTTATTATCATTATATACGGACAACTTTCGGTTAAAACCAGAAAGTGTTACAAGTCGTAAGTCTTTAAAGACACCCTCGAGGGGATGGGCCAGGGGGTCGAGGACCCCCCCCCCATTTTTGTTGTTAGGGTCCTCCGAACCTAGGCTATGGCCTAGGTTCGGGTAAAATATCCCGAGAGGAGAAAAGAAACACCAAGATGTTCTAAACATGAGACTGTACAGAATGGAGATGACGTAAAGGATGTCTGGTGACAGAAGGTAAGTCGTCCGACCTTTTCCATTCGGGCGTACCCTCCCCCTTTTCTGTCTCCCACGGGGACCCTGTGGTAAGGTGGGCGGAGTCCCCATTGCAACACAGGGGGTGAGGGAGAGCGAGTGGAACAGATACCTCGTCTTGAAGGATGTGGTGGATGTCCCGCCCCCCCCCCCCAGATCCCGTACCCGCTCCCCCGCGGGGACTCGGATAGAGCAGGTCCAGGAACGGGTCCCGCCGCCTCCACCATGGTAGGTGGGGAAGGGCGCGTGGCCTACGGACAAACCAAAAAGTTCGTCCGCTTCCCGCTTCACTAGCCAGCCGTGCCTCCTCACCCAAACCTCTGGTTGAGAAGGATCGGGAGACTACGCACCCGTCTGACCTCCTCTGAAGAGTGAGTCCAGGACGAAGGAAGAAAGGCCCAAGAGTAGGGAAGGTACCCGTCGTCCACAGGATGAGGCGACGGGAAAGGGAGAGGAGAGGCAGCCAGCTCCTCCGCCAGGGTGCCCCCCGGGGACTCGAGACCCAGAGAGATTGGGGGAACGGGAACGGCTCCAAAATCCCCAGGTGGACTCGAGTCCCCTACCGGCGACGCGGCAGGGAAGGTGAGAAGGGCGGGTTCAGGAACGGGTACCGTTGCAATAGTGGGGCTGTGGGGTGGCACATAATTGGCCGGCTCCCCCACTAGGGAATGAGGCGAACCTTAAATCTCACGAGGCTGTCTGGGACAGTGTCGAGAGTGTAACGCCAGGACCGTCCTGAGCACTAATACAAGGCATCGACCAGGGAAAGCCGAAGCACCAATATCCCCTCGCCCCCATCCCCTAAGTGGAATGCGTGCGATGAAAGGTTAAGGACGTAGTTAAGAAGCCCCCATTGAGTGAGTATGGTGTACAAGACACAAATCTTGCTGCTCCATGTCTCCCTGTTATGGGGATACAAAACAGGTGATCCGAGGCGAGGACTAGGGTAGCTGTAATATCATCCTTGAGAGCTTGGACATGACACCAAGAGTGACATGTGCAGCTTGGTAGGACGGTAGGCAACAACCGGAGCCGTATAGTTTATCAATGGTTTGTTTGAATTTGGTAAGGACCACCGTGAGGTGAGGAAACTACTTTGAAAACCTTCCAGCCAAGCAGAACAGAATACTGGTGGGTCAAGCAGTTACCTGTGGGAAATTATGGGGGACCAACAGTTGCCCCACCGCTGGAAGACATACCTCCATTGAAAACCTACGTCAGCACAGGGTAGGGTGTCTCGTTCTTGGTAAAGAATGATTCACGTTTCGGAGAACCCTGGTGACCACCTGCGAATCATTACGGGAAAAGAGGGACGTAAAAACGTCACTGTCAGGGAGGCCAGTGACTGGAAAATACTCCGAGTTTGAGTGTTGTTACAGTTCTGAGAACGTTTTGAAACGTTATCGCATTTGCTCTCCTATTTCCCTCACGCGGCAAAGAGGCCGTGTGTTATAAACTCTCATGAACTAGCTGCCGTAGGCTGAGTCCCAGGTACCCCCTAGGCTGGGACCCCAGGTTCAGGTCCAGCTAGCCACTAGGTTCAGGTCCAGGTAGCCACTAGGTTCAGGTCCAGGTAGCCCCTAGGCTGAGGACCATGTCGCACTAGGTTGAGCCCCGGGTAGCGCCCTAGATTGTGCATAGGTAGCGCCTTGGCTGAGCCCGAGGTAGCCCCTAGGTTGTGCACAGGTAGAACCTTGGCTGTGGTCGAAGCCTAGCTGGCTAGGTCCCAGCAGGCCTCTCAGTCAGTACCCTCCCGGGTTGTTGGTTGAGCGGGTCCTGCTATTGGTGCTAGGTTGTGCATAGGCAGCACCTAGATAGTGGAGGAGACTGGCTGGCCAGGTCCTCGCAGGCTTGTCAGTCAGTACCCTACCGGGTCCTTGGCTGAGCGGGTCCTGCTCTTGGCCCTAGGATGCGCATGGGTAGAACCCTAGCTGGCCAGGTCTTAACAGGTTTATCAGTCGGGACCCTACCGGGTCCTTGGCTGAGTGGGTCCTGCTGTTGGCACTAGGTCGTGCATGGGTAGCACCCTAGGCTGTAGTAGGAGCCTAGCTGGTTAGGTCCTAGCAGGCTTGCCCGTTAGTACCCCACCGGGTCCTGGGCTGAAAAGGTCCTGTTCTTGGCACTAGGTTGTGCCTGGGTAGCCCCCTAGCTGGCCAGGTCCTAGCAGGTTTGTCAGTTAGTACCCTACCGGGTCCTTGGCTGAGAGGGACCTGCTCTTTGGTACTAGGTTGTGCATGGGTAGGTCCCTAGGCTGTGGTCGGAGCCTAGTTGGCAGGGACCTGCAGGTTCGTCAGTCGGTACCCCACCGGGTCCTTAGCTGAGGAGGACCTGCATTTGGTGCTACGCTTGCTCCCTCGGGAGCGGCTCTTTGAGCGCGTCTGCGTGGGAGAAGGAGCCTTTCCTTGCTGGGCCCTGGTACCTGGGAGGTGACCAGGGGTGCAGCCCGACGGTCTGACCCCCTCCTGCTGAGGTGGAAACCTCGGGGGGGTTATCAGAGCCGACTAAAGGAAGGAGAGGAGGCCTCTTGGGGTGCTAGGGACCCGAAACCCTGTGGACCTGAGGGCGAGACCTCCTCCTGGACTCGTGCTTGCACCCCCGAGAGCGGCTCGAGGAGCTCGCCCAAGGGGGAGACAAAGCAGCTTCCCTGCTGGGTCCTGGTACCGGTCAGGTAGCCAGGGGGGCCAGCGTGGTGGTCTGGCTCGCTTCCGGGAATGGTAGGAAACCACGGAAGGGAGGCACAGAACCATCCAGGGAAGGCGATGGGGACTCGGCGGGGTGCTAGGAGTTAGATCCTCTGTGACCTCGAGAGGCACGTAGCAGGAACGTACTCCTGGGAGTGCAGAAGCATGTGCGGGGTGAACAGTGGTGATGCACGTCGAGGAACAACCTCACGGTGCAGCCAGAAGAAGCACACAAGGCACGAGTGGACTGCGGGAGAAAAAAGGGGGTTAACACGTGAACCCACGTGTACACACATGGAAAAACACAAAACACCCCGAGGGAGGAAAACACTAACTCCCAAGGCAAAACACTAACCCACACATACTCACCCCCACACTGCTGGGGAAAAAACCCCGCAAACACGGTCCCCAAAAGCCGAGAGTAGACCCTAGGAAACCCAAGGAGGGAGAGGGTTTAAAAGGAGGAACTTGTTACTCTACCAGAAAGTAAAAGCTTCTCTTACCCCCAATAAGGGCAAGCACAAAGTAAGAGTTATGTAAGAAGAAAGATAGAAAGTCTTACTACCCTACCGCATAATGTAAAAAACTATAAAAACTGTACTGAATTGTGAGAAAAGAGAAGGTACTGAATGTTGAAAAAACAGTACTGCACGAAGAAGAATGCTACAACGCAGACAAGAACAGTACAGTAGTAGCAAGAAGTCAAGCAGGTGTAGTGAGTAAAACGTTGCTTGGTAAGGCAGCTACAGAAGTGCAGGCAACATTATGAGAATAATATCCTAAGACACTAAAAGAGCTGACAAGGAAAAACACCAAAAAGGTGCAGAGGCCCCAAGACACAGAGTAAAAGGGACACGTGCAAAATAAAAAATCTAACTCCCCACAGGGCTAAAAAACCCGAGGAGAAAAAACCCAAACAAGTACTCACCGCACACGGGGGAAGACAGTCACAGCGTGAGCGCACACACCAATCAACACACACACGGGGAAAATCCCCACACAAGGGGCAAACACGCACACGTGTTCGCGCCATGTGCAGAGAAAAACACAACATACAGCCTTCCACACTACACACCAAAGGGTCGCAAGCCTAGGGGGTGAAGCAGGGTGCGTGGGGCGAACGATGCTGGAGGCCAGACTGCGGGAGAAAAACTCACAAAAAAGGGGTTAACACGTGAAGCCATGCGTACAAAGACACAAACAAAATAATAGGACACGGGCAGAGGGGGATAGCAAGCCCCCTCGGACCCGGGAACGAACCCCAAACAAAAAATCCCCACACGCACCAACCCGGGAAACCCCCCCCCCACCCCCCCGCGGGGGCTGGGAAAGAACCTCCGGTCTGCAGGCCCCAAAGGAGAGGCACAGACAGCCTGATGGGCAATTCCCAGGGTAACAGACAAACTGGGAAGACACCAGAAAAAAACCCAAAAATACGCTGGGAAGGGGAAACGAGAACCTGGCACAATCCTCGCTCCCCGCACCCCACGTAACACTAAACCACACTCGGGGGAAACAACGATAAGGGGCTAAGTAGTCCTACCCCCGCACCACGTGGGGAGGAAAGAGCCCCACGTGGGGAGGAAAGAGCCCCACGTGGGGAGGAAAAAACCTCGCTAACACCAAAAAACCCCGAGGAAAAATACACTAAATGACGTGTACTAGTGGCAGGAGGAAGGGAGGCAGGACAGGGAAGGGGAAAAAAACCCGAAAAGTAGCCCCCAACAAGCTAGCCTGAGAAGAAACACTCCAGGCTACAAATATTGGAAAAACACCAAAAATCAAATAAAAAACCCCCGCCTGGGAGAGGAAGAGAGAACCAGGGCACAATTCTCACTCCCCTTTACCGAGAGGGGACACATAATAATCGGGGAAGGCAAGAGGAAGGGCTGCAAAGACCCCATGTGCTCACCACGTGGGGAGGTGAAGTCCCACGTGGCGCCCACTAACCTCGCTAAAAACCCCAGAAACCCCGATAAAATACACACGAAGAATGTACTAGTGGCAGGAGGAAAAGTGAAAGGGGGGAAAAACGGAGAAAAACTCCGAACAAAGGGGCTGAAAAGCCCCCCCTTCGATAAGGAAAAAAGAACTCAGTCCTAACGAAGAAAAAAACCCCAAAAACACCTAAAACCCTCCTAGAAAACACACACGATACATCTGCAAAGCAGGCTAGCCACTAGAACACAAAAGAAATATTAGCAGGAACACGTGACACAATACCATAGCGTAGCAGCGAGGAGCGTAGATGTTGACTGAGACGTGTTCCGCGACAGAGTGGTCGAGCGGTATTCAGCGGAGGAGGGGCTTAATACCTCACCACGCCACCACCAGGTGGCTCCACTATCAGTACAGCGCCAGATTTGAATTTTATTTACTTCTGATGAACGTCACGGAATTGACCCTTCCAACCCAGATTATGCCTATACGGGGCCTGGGCTTGAGAAGGGGCGTATTCTATAGCAATCCAGCTGTGCTGGTTTCACTATACCAATAATATTGTATTAAGCTGCCATGGGCTTATAGCTATACTGTACTGTACATCTTCATGATCATTACTAACCTGACTTGGCATGGACCAGCTGGAATGTGAATCAAAGTTGCATGTATCGGCAACAAATAGCAGATGCGGAAACAGATCCCACTTTACTTCCTTCTTAGCCTCAGACCCACTCGGTGCCGTTTGTTGTTTCTTGTACTCTTTCAAGAAGTAGCTCTTCAGGGCTTTGAACCTCTGACGCACCTGATCTGTAGTTGAATTGAAAAATAATATTTAGACATGCACAACTGTATGTTATGTTACGACCCCTCAATACTAGACCAGTTGGGTCATTTGCAGCGAACTACCCAGCCAGGAATCAAAATGGTCAGGCAGATTATCCCCTAGTCTAAGCTTTAACCAATCAGATCTTTACCCCTCTACCAATGGGAGAGGAGGATTTAGTTAACGTCACGTTTTGGCGGGAACTAGAACTGTATAAATAGCGAGGGCAGATGGTTTAAGGTAGGACTCCACAGAGAGCTTTCATATGGTGTACATATCTTGTGTTGTGCATCAGTCTTCCACCAGGATCTTCTCAGGGTATCTTTTAGCTCTGCCCACCTCTTACTTCATTGTGCTGAGTATACATATATATTACTTTTACCTTTCCTTGCGTATAAGTGTAGCCTAGACAAATAGGACATCAGTTTAGGTCTGTGAATTCTATAGGTGGTGTTACTTGTATTCGTGTTATTTAATATTTTGCAATGTATGTTTTCCCTTGTTTATATTAATTTATGTGTTGTTAATAATATAATTATACTGTTAAAATTACTTTATCTCTCTCCATGCCCTTAAGTTATACTGATGTTGCAGGCAGAACTATTAAGCGTTCAATCTTCAATCTTAAATCTAGTGTTGGGCCCAATCTCTGGGCATGGCCAATAGAGATTGGAATAACAAGTACGTTGGGCGTAACAGTTACAATACAGTATTATAAGATACAACGGTAAATACTGATTTTAGCAATCAGACAAACCAACCTGACCTGACCTGACCTGACCTGACGTAACCTAACCTAGACCGGGGCATCCTTCGGGCCTAACCTTGGCATAACGGCTATGTCTTCAATATATACCGTACTACTGAAATTCATTACATTAAGAATTGGATAGGTTTTGGCTATTATTGAAGACAATACTACTATGCACTAATCTTAAGGGTAAGTCTGGTGCAACCCGTGATATGTAAAATAAAAAAACATAATAAATGCAAGTTATTTACATTAACCAAAAACCTAACTTAGGTAAAATTTTATTTCAGGAACCTTGCCCAAACTCAAACTTAACCAGTAAAATAATACTATTAGTAACCTAATCACACATGATTTTTTTTTTATAGAATTTATCTAGTCTAATTAGCTTAACTGAACATAACCTTTGCCAAACCTAATCCAACCTTGGCCTATCTTACAAAGAATGAAAATCTGATGGCAGAATATTTATTGCTTGATTTTTTCTTCTGCTCAGAAAGACCAGGTATCTTTGTTAAATTCCTACCTGCATGAACAGTATATACATAAAGAGATAGCTTACCTCCAGTCACATCTCCAGTATTGGGGTACAATAACTTTAATGTGTTGGCCACACTATTGAAATTATGTTGCCTCAATTTTGTCTTCATGTAATCTCCATGCTTTGGGTCCCAGTACCGATTTCTGTGCTCCTGCACCAGTTCGCACAGAGATATTAACATTGGCTTTCTCCAGGCATGGTTGGTCGTCTTCTTGAACTGTGGCAGCGTGGCTGGTGAATTGTAAACATGAAAGATGTTGTTTTCGTCTTCGGCACCAAAGTTTTTCGGGGAAATTACTTTTTTCGGCCAGGAGTTTCGGCAAACCGGGAGAAAAAAGACCGTCACGTCGGTCTCTCGATCGCGGCATCAAAAACGCCAGAAAATTGACACCGGTTACCATTTCCGGGAAAAAAACGCCAATATTTTGCTAGTGTGAACCGCCCTTAAATTAGGAGACCAAGAGAAAGCCATAAAGTGGATGTCGGTGTAGCAGTAGGAAGTGGAACGCCACTGGAACCCATCAACTGCGCATGCGTGGGGGTTTGAAGGTGCCAGGCGCACGAGTGACGACGGGAAGAGAGCAGGATTGCCAATTTAGCAAAAATGTACACTTTTTTGAAGAAGATAACGACAAAATCATTGGAAAAGCTTTGTTTGAGCTAGACAGGCAAGAAGAGACAGAAAAGATAAAATAAATATTACATAATATGTGGATAATAAGAGAAAACAAAGAGAAAAACTAGAATCAGGCAACACAAAGAAAAAAAAGAGGACGAGAGAGGGGCCGTTGAAAAGACTATCCCCCCAAAAACAGTGATTGTAACACTGATATACACTCGCTCGGACTCACCAAAGCCGAGAAGAGTGTACTGTATAAGGAGGCGTTCATCATTTTTTGAGTGGAATGAAGCAGGCAAGTTATATTATAATATATTATACATTAGATACCTGTTTGGCGAGCAACCTATCAGTAGTTTTTATATGAAATTGACAAACATCTAAGGTTAAACCCAATCAGTGTTTGTACTGTTGTTTTAGTCTCTTCTTATTTATTTATTTACTTAATTAAAGATCTACTTATCACATGGAAAGCGGAATTATATACTATTTTGTAGGAGCTGCCCTCTCTGACATCTCTCTAGATTGTGGTGTTGAAACTAGACAGTCAAGTACGGTATAGAGAAATTACTCTCCCATCTCTTTTTTTTTTTTTTTTTTTTTTTCTCACTCTCGTGGGTGGTATATGAAGTAAGTATGAATGGTACACAGATAATGGACTTCTTCACCCACATGGATAGTTGAGATAAGTTTATACCTATGGAAATATAACTCTTAATGTTTATGAGAAAATTAAATGTTACAAACTTCTTTGATTCTGATAATGTATTAAATCTTGTTTCTTAAGTGGTAGGGAACTGTATTTATTAAATTGGTATGTTTATAAAAAGCAAGTGAGGAGAATCTTGTGTGTGTACTTATTAGTGTGATATGGATTTTACATGGAATTTCTGAACTCACATATGTTTAACTTTCATTATTGTACTTCCAGACAAGATGCTGTATTTCAAACAAGCTGCAGATAGAATGAAGGTCCTGAGGAATTATGATGACCTGCCCATAGTCTTCAAGCTGTACCACAGCAGTCCTGTTGGAGGACACAGTGGCTGGAATGTAACATAAGAGAACATCTCCAAGGTGTACTATTGCCTATTGGAGAAGTATGACACAGGACATCCTGCATTATGTATGTGTGTGTGTTTCTTGTGTAGACCATAACATGACACAAAGACATTGATAAGTGTATATGAAATGAGTTGGATTCTAGGAAAGTGTTCATTCAATATTGAATGCATTACTCTCTAATCCCACTGCTGTATTGCTCTCCAGTAATTTTACCATTTTTTCCAGATTGCTACTTCAGTCAGTGCCAGATGTTTACAACACTGAAGATTCAGGCCCCAGAAATGTGTCCCATTAATGTCAAGGAACCCTTTGAGTTACTTGGAGTAGACCTGATTGGTGAGTAATGTATTAACATTGTTTCATCTTTGTTGGTTCAGGAGCTTCTTTGCTGTTGGTTATAATTACCCAGTTATGCATTCTTAAGCAAACAATTCCTGTTAGTCCATCCAACCTAACCCCTGCAAATAATAACTTTTATGATATTCTTTTATGCTGTAAATGTAGCATGCCAGAGTTTTTAGGAAATAGTTTAATTCAATGTTTGTTCTGTAACCAGGTGTTTCATTTAAACTGTGATAAGACTCCGTGCCTTGTTACCTTTTTATTTGTAGTGACTGTACACAAGAAGTAGAGTTCCTTTAAATGCACAGTACAGTAGTTTCCTGTCTGCCCATTCATCTGAGGCCAGTTCGGAAGAATACTGCTAACATAATCTTTACATCTTTAAGGGCAGCTGAGAGAGACGAGAGCTGGGAATATTCTCATCTGTGTTCTCCCATGATGAGACAAGGTGCAACAGCAAATGAAAGATGAAGTGATAAACTCTGGTAGGTGCCTTGTTTTGGTAAAAACTTATATCACTGAGTATTGTCTTTTAATATTATCAGCTTTCTAAAAAATACTTAAAAAAAAGTACTGTATTGCCAATCCTTTGACATTATTTGTAAACAAAAAATGCATTTTATTTCTAAACATCAATAGTTTTAAGGCAAAAACAATAAATAATGGATTCTTAACCTGGGGTTCATGAGGATTAGATATTAATTAGTTAACATCTGTATCCACTATACAACCAATGGGCTGTATAAGTGATGAACACCTTGCCAAAGATGACCTCGGTGACTCTAAAACGTTTAAGAACCACTGCTATAAATATTGGAGTACCTCAGTGATGAATTTTAGGACCAATTCATTTTGCTTGTTTACAGATACACTGCCGTGGACCACCACATCGCCGTCGTGCAGTGGCCAAAGTACCCTGACAGAGTGAGTTGTGGTGGTGGAAGGTAGAAGGTAGTGGGGTAGTTAGGATGTATACACATCATCTCTACCACCACTTCACACCACCACACAAAATGGTAGGGGGAAAACAGAGTGTGATCCAAAACAGATGGCCAAACTAGGACGGGAGTCTTACTCCCAGCCACACACCTCCTTTAGAAGAGTCTCCAATTACCTCTTATAGTCCCCCCAGTGGTGGCCGAGCACATAAGGCTCTGTGTGCTTAATGTCTTAGCACAGCGGTTCGAATCCGTCTGGAGACACATACTGGTAGCACAGCGGTTCGAATCCGTCTGGAGACACATACTGGTGTGGTTATGTCCAGTTTCTGTGGTGTGTAGGATTTGTTATATATATATATGTATAGAGGCCTATTAATGTAGTTAATATATAACGTATAACAAAAGAATACATAATTATTTTGTTTAAAACATAGGTCGGAATTTAGCTAACCATCATCTAGCGCATTGACGACATTGTGCTTCTGTTTGGCCATATAATTGATTTTTAATAATCTTAAACTTATAAGATGCACACATCATTCAGGTAAATTTGCCTTACTTCTGCATTGTCACACTTGACTTTGACAGATATTTGTTGTTAATTTAACAAATATATCAACAAGAGATGGAATGCTATATTTGATATTTGATAAAAAAAATTTACAGTAATACTAAGAATTATAATGTTGATTAATTTTGTCCATATTTTCTAAAATCTCTCTATCTATCTGTAGCTCTGATGCCTCGTTCCCTCCGGGAACTCCCACCAAGGGGGTGGCCACGGCAGAAGGAGACTCTTCTGCCCTGTTTCAACACTCCCTCCTCACTTGCTCCATCCCCCCTCCCCCCCTCACACTTCTCTCTCTCACATACTCTTCCACTCTGTGCTGCCATCTAACCGGAGGTCTGCCTCTCACACCAGGTGCCACAACTTCACTATCGTACACCTTCTTTACAAACTCCTCACCTTGCATTCTCTCCACATGTCCAAACCATCTCAGTATATTACACTTCACTCTCTCAACCACTCCACACTCAATACCAATTGCCTTCTCACTCATACCACACCTCTCATACACACTCCCATTACTTTCTCCATCCCACCTAGTAAGTCCACATGCTCCTCTCAGATAACTCATTTCCGCTGGACCTATTCTAGACTGATTAGCCCTACTCCATGTCCATGTCTCCGACGCATATGTTAGTGTTGGCAGGATTATACTATTTCTCAGTCCCTTTTTCACTTCCATACTCGCACTCCTACCCTTCATTATCCTCCCCAGTGATCCTATGACCTGCCTGCCCCTCACTGCTCTCTTCCTGATTTCTCCTTCCATGTTTACACAAAACTGTTCCCAGATACTTAAATTCCCTCACCTCCTCCATCCTCTCACCCTCTAGTTATCTCGCATTCCATCCCAGTTGGCACAGCCACACTGTAGGGTGTAGCAAAGTCAATTACTTCTGTTTTAGTCCTCTCAAATACCATCACCTTATTCTTACCAGCATTTACCTTCAGTTTTCTTCGCTTACACACGGACTGAAACTCATCCACCACCCTCTGTAACTCCCTTTCACTCTCGGCCAGCAGCACAGTGTCATCCGTAAATAAGCTTGCAACCAAGGACCAATTGCTTCATTCAACCTCAGTTTTGCACCCAGGCCCTCCACCTTTGCCATAATCTCTCTCATGCAACCATCCATAAAGATATTTAACAGCTATGATGACATGACACACCCCTGCCTCAATCCTACACTGATATCAAAGGTCTCTCTCAAATCACCCTCGACCCTCACGCAAGCTTTTGCCTCTCTGTAGAAGGCCTCAATCCCCTCCAGCAAGCGCCCACCAACTCCGTAAATCCTTAATACATCTGTCATAGCTCTCCTATCAACCCTATCGCATGCCTCCTCCAAATCCATGAAGGCAGCATACAACTTCCTACCCTTCCCAATATATTTCTTCACTATTGATTTTATTGCAAAGATCTGGTCCACACATCCTCTACCCTTTCTGAACCCTCCTTGCTCCTCACTAACTTTATTCCCTGTTACTTCTATCAGTCTCTCAGTAAGAACCTTCCCCAGTACACTAAGATTTAACCCACAATTATAATGTACCAGCTGTTATAAAAGTATGTCTTTTGAGTCTTGTACAATATTAACAATTTATTATAGGAAATAAAGTTCTTTATACTGTACTTGATGTTTTGCAAGACCCTACCTTATTGTATTTATACTGTATGTGATATTTTGTCACTAATATAGTTTTATAATCCTATCTTAGGGTCTCGGCCCTTCTCTGTCTGAACTCTGCGAATTCCCTACATTCTCTGTCACACTACTTAAGAGTTTTCTGTTTGAAACTAATTTATTGGCCAGCATTTAACTTCATACAGCTCAGATATATCCCCTATCATCCATAGATTTCATACACTGCTGGAGTGACATAAGACCCATTAGGACCTGCTGATGCTAATCTTGATACTGTATACAAGAAAGAGTATAGTATTATGTAATGTCATCATGAGCCAAATTTGCCCAATAATTCAGCTAGCTACTTAGTGTATTCATTTACTTGTGGCAAAAGAACATAGGCCTAAAATAGTCAAGGTTGATCAATTTAAAAATATTACAGTACTGGTTTTTTGTACATAATTATAGTACAGGCACATTCATCTCATCCTTAAGAATTGAAATATTGTCAATCTCTACTTCTAGCCAAAGTTTAGCGAAAATTAAAATATGCCTCATTATAGGGTGATACTGGAGAGAACCTCTTGTTTCTTCACTTCTTCAATGAGTCATGCTTCTTCAACAGAGGTGAAATGAGATTCCATATACAGTTGGTGTAAGGGTGAGGTGACCACACTTCACACTTGCATTTTTCACTGGAGGGAAGAAAATTATGATGCAGGGAAGAATATTATGATTGCATAACCAGTCATACTGAGGCTATATTTCTGCACAAACAGCAAACACACTATGATGAAAGTGTTCTAGGTGTGGAGATGTGCTTAACTAGTATCTTATTTAAGGACTTAGATTTCGATTTGGAAGGTAAAGACAGTGATAGAAGAGAAAGCTCTTCGCTTCATAGGTGGCTATATACTAAAAAAAAATTGCAGGAACATATCCATATTTAGGAAATAAGGCCATCAATTGTGCCACTGTTTGCTTAATTAATTAAGCAAATCATGGACTGAAAGGATTAATAGAGGTAAGCTATGCACTATCTCCCTTCAGATAAATTTGTTCTCGGTTAAAATGAGATAAATGTTTAAAGCAGTTCATGGTGAAAGCCTTGAAGGCTCACTTAATTGCTTCTCTAATAGAACGTGTGGGAATTGATTTACCCAAAGATGTAGTGTTCTGATGTATAATATGTGTACTTGAGAATGAAATTAAACATCTAAACAAAATAATTGACAATTAAAGAGAAGAAGGAAGAAAAACAGTCATGTAATTTTGTAAATTATACCGTAATTTAATATACTGTATGCACTGTATATACAACAAAGTTTGTATTGATATATTTTATTAGAATATGAGAGGGTTAAGATATGTAAGCTTGTCTAGAATATCGGTAACATATATTAAGTCATATACAGCGATGATGTGATGGAGGGAGACATATATATTTATTGAGCTTGGTATGTTACAAGTACGAATGATAATTGAATGCTTATTGTATTGAAACATGAATTATGCGAGGGAAAATAATGATTTAGCTTGTCACTGCACATTCTCGCGATCAAAGTATGTGGTACGCAGAGCGGGTGCGGGTGTGGTGGTACGGAGCAGCGCTCATCATGCCCTCCTCGTACAGCGACATCTTATTTATGACATTTATTCCTTACTCGGGATATTCCATGCGCTGTTTTTGTTGCCAATCGCTTGCAAATCATATCGAGTTTGCTATTTCATACATAAATATTGACATAGTAAACGAAATGCGAAATTGGAAAATAAATTACTGCCGGAGCATTTTCCCATAATAAAATACATAGGGAGAGACGTCTTATCATAACAAAGGTCGTGTGTTTTGTGGACTGTGGCGCGGTATGACATGTTGGGCCCACACGCATGCGCAGTTGATACGTTCCAGTGGCATTCCACTTCCTACTGCTACATCGGCGTGCAAACGTGAGGACAAATTTAATGTTGAATTGGCCCGAGTATGCTCTCTACACTTTCAGACAACAGAATATGTCCCAAGAGATGCTTTGAACAATTAAGGATGTAATGGATCTCCAAAGAAGATCTGAATATTGCAACCTTGGGCTGTACCGACTCTGCACCTTCCAAATTCTAATCGAGAACCAGGTATGTTGAGATCTATCAAAGGCCCAACTTACTGTTACTTGTATCATTACACCTTCCGCTATTTGCTTATACTATACATAATTTTAACTTTACCCCATCTTATGATACTCTACTGTACAGTATGTAGGTTAGGTTAGGCCAGGCCAAGTCTACCTAATTCTGTTAGAAATGTAGCCCAATACTGACTGCATCCCCTACCAGTGATAACTTAACCTTGGAATATCTAGGTAGGCTACAGTCTTTTAATGCTCTATAACCACCAATTTCTCTCTTCCCCCATTATTGTTTGGGGGGTAGGGTGGGATATATTTTAAAAACAAAGTGTTTGTGGTGGATCTAATGCATTAAAACTATCATTCAATGGCCTAATGTAGGTTACAGTAGTAGGAAATAGTGGTAGAAATGTAGTAATTTTTCTAATGTGAATATTTGGTCCATATATGCAATAGGGTGGCCAGACGTCCGGTTTTACGCCGGACTGTCCTCCTATTTAACCCTTTGTCCTACATCCAGCGCAACCTAACTCCGGACGTACATTTGTCCTACTTTCTTGGGGCGAGGGAAAAAACAAAACAAAAAATTATGTAAATCAATAAGTAAGAGAGAGAGAGAGAGTTATACAATAATGTCAAAAGTTCGATCGAAACTGAGGCCAAAGTCGGCAGATGCAGTCGGACAGTTACATTAGACAGGACAGGAACTGTTCAGGACCAAATTTGTCCAACGTTTGGACTTCGTGAATAACAGTGAGTTAGTTTAGCGTTAGCCACGGTCGGGTCTACTTTGCTGTGCGTCAGTGTCTGACTGTCTGTATCAGTTAATAGCTTTAAAAATGCCGAAAAGAAAGACTTCTTTCAACTCAGAGTGGGCAAAAGAATTTGGATTCGTTTCTAAAAGCAGAAAAGATGAGTTTTATGCATATTGCACATTATGTCGCTGTGATATCGAGATTGGAAGTCGGGGAAAGGGTGCAGTAGAGCGACATGCAGCCACAGACAAGCATACACTATACACTCGCAGTGCTGGCACCTCATCTCTGCTTGCAATGCAGTGAAATCTACTTTTATTTTCAGTTTCATTAGTTGTTGAAGTTATTCTCTCTCTCTCTCTCTCTCTCTCTCATATATATGAAGTGTCCTACTTTTTGGAAATTCAAAAATGGCCACCCTAATATGCAATCATGATTTTACCCATGGATTTTGATTAGGTCTGAAGCTGTAACATTCATTTCATTTTCAGCTGGTATGGAGGCTCGCCGAGAAAGACTACTCAGCAGACGTAGACGGCTACTGGTACCAGTACTTCAAGAGGGCCTGCTCGATGAAAGAAATGGTGAGAATTTTGTTTTCTTCATAAAAATGACCGTGTATAGTACATAATTATACAGTATTAGATGGTATCAGACCTACCCTGTACATCATAGTTTCACAATACGGTAATTATGGTATATTAAGAGTAGGGCTGGATAATGCATATGTGAAAATAAAGGAAGGGCCAAACATTTATGTATTCTTTTCTTGTGTATATATATACAAACAAGTGCCATGTGATTATGTGCCTCTAACATCAATTCCTTCACAGATAATGCACCAGAAATGGAACTAGATGCTGCTATTCCTCATGCACAAGAAGATGCCAGAGGTGATGCACATGAAACACAAGAGGGTCTGCTCAATGACGGAAATGGTGAGATATTTTTCTTTGAGGTGTCTGGCAATAGCTAGATAAATAGCTAGACAAAAATTCCTTAGTATGACCAGATAACAAATATTCTTGAAAAAACCTGATACATAATCTTGAAAATAGTCTCATTGTTTTCCCCAGTTCTTTTTACCTAAATGAGGTAATTTTAACCCATGACGAATATGAAAATATGATGGAAGAGTTATAGCCTACAGCTATCTATATCTATCTATCTAGCCTATATAATTTATTCTATATTTGTGTACAGTACTGTATATATAAACAAGTGTCATCTGATTATATGCCTCTAGCATCAATTTCTTCACAGATAATACACCAGAAGTGCTTGATGCTACAGTCCAGCCAGCACAAGAAGGTACCACAGATGCACATAATTCATTCTCAACTGCAGTATGCTGGTCGTGCTGTATTTGCATTCCCAGACATGATGAGTTGAAAAGTGAGCTCATTAATCTGAAAAGTGCTAATGCAATACTTTCTGAAAAAGTAAATGAACTGAAAAATAATTATACAAATCTTAGAAATGCCTATTTACTGTTACAAAATGATAGCACCAAAATATGTGACGACTTACAGAAGAAATTAACAAACGTAGAACTTGAAGGTGAAAAATTAAGGAAAATTAACATTCACCTCCAAGATTTGGTCACAAAATATGAACTGCAGAATAGTAGAATCAAAATTGCAAGCAATGTTATTGAAGAGTATGATATTGTAGCTGCTCAAATGAAAGATGTTCTCTCTCCGTATTTTACGGAAATACAAATAGATTTCTTCCTAACCAGCATACCTATTAGGAAGTGGTCCAATGATGACATTGCTCGTGCCCTTGCTTTTAGGGCTATTAGTCCTAATGGGTATGCCTTGAAGGGTGTTTTAGGGAATATCATGGAACATCCCTGCGAGAAGGGAAGGCAGCCATAGAGAATGTATTGCAGCTACTTACGACACACACTGGCATTCCGATGGAAGTATATATAGCTACATACTATGTTTGCTGCAGAATTTATTTTTGTATTAAGCAGCTTAATAATACACTGAAGAATAAAAGCTCGTACAAGAAAATGAAAAAAAATAATAAATTAGTGATTCCCCTACATTTTCATTGTGCTGTAGACAATTGCCTCTTGTTGATAGAAATTAAGTTTGTTTTTACAATTTCCAAAGTGATGATACTCTTGGACTAACTGTGATACTACAGTATTATATAAATTCTAATAGCAATATAGGTTTACTTTATATATATAATAGAATGGTTTATAATTATATTGTGACAGAAATTAAGTTTATTTATACAATTTCCGAACCTGTGCAATTCCACAGTGATTATACTCATGGACTGACTGTGATACTACAGTATTATGCAAATTCTAATAGCAATATAGTTTTTCTTTATATATACAACATATTTTAAAATTGTACCTCCGAGTGCAACGAGCACAAACCCTTATTCGTGTGGAAGTGTATGCGTGTTGTAATTAATTTATTAATTGTTAATTAATTTAATTATTGGTGCATGACTGAAATTAATAAATATAGTAAAGTAATTGTAAATTGGTTGTTTTTGTACACCTTTACAATTCTGCTAATACTATAATAAATGCATATAAAACGGAAGGACCTATACAAATAAATTTATGTTGACGGAAGTTGGGAAAAAAAGGGATAATTAACCTCTGTTGACGATCGTTGAAGCCAACACAACGAAAGTCCAAGTTAAGTCCAGAAGATAAGAGTTAACAGTAATAAATTTTACATCACTTAACTAATAAAAACAATAATAATCTTAATTTCCCATCACAATATAGTTTTGCTTTATATATATAGCATTATGTTTTATAATTGTATCGTGATAGAAATTAAGTTTATTTTTACAATTTCCAAACCTGTGCAATTCCAGTGATTATATTCATGGACTGACTGTGATACTACAGTATTATGTAAATTCTAATAGCAATATAGTTTTGCTTTTTATATATAACATAATGATCTATATATTGTGATAAAATTAACATTAGTTTCTAGTTTTTCTAGAAAATATGCAATTCCACTATGATTATGCTCATGGACTGATTGTGTTATAAGTGAATGGTGCATTCTTCTGACCTAACTGATGTATTCTTCTGACCTAACTGATGCATTCTTCTAACCTAATCAGGGTATTTTTCGGACCTATTCAGAGCACTGTAAAGTATATGATAATAAATATGAAATCACATTCAACATACAGTATTTTGTACTCATATACCTAATAATTATTTTTCTACTTTTGAAAATGATTGGAGGTGGAAGCAATTTATAAGTGAATGGTGCATTCTTCCGACCTAACTGATACATTCTTCTAACATAATCAGGGTTTTTTTCGGACCTATTCAGGGCATTTTTCGGAAGTGGGGCAGTTGGAAATACTAAAATAGGTATTATTAAACACAACCTATTGTCAGTCTAAATCAAGACCCTATTATCAATGCTATAGAGTAGCCAATACCAAGTGGTACATTACTGTAGCCCTACTTCTGGTGAGTATACGACGCACCAGTAGTAGAGATCTTTCCTGGCTTCACTGGATAGATATTGATGACAACACACTACAAACACATTTACTTCAAATTATAATGATCAATTTAAACTGTGTGGAATATAAAGACACCAAACTTTAGTAATTATTGTACAAATATGGGCTTAGAGATGCGAACGTGACTTGATATCAATCTTCTTGGTTGTGGAAGGCTTCCAGTTTTATAGTCCATTATTCTATTTCAACAACTGATGTCGAGTTGTACAATTGCCGTTATATCAGTATGCTTCTTATCTTTATAACCTACCAAGGTGCAGCTACCAAGAAACTCATTATTTCAATTAATATCAGCTGATATAATCTTTATGCCTCATATTTTAACTACTGAGCGGGCAAAGGTTTGCGCACCAGCTAGCCACAGAGCCTCCCGTGACATCACGGATATTTACGACGTCATCACTATGACGTTTCACTGGACTATCCTTTATAGTCTATTATCCTTGGGTACACCCTTACACTGAACATGCCGGCATTGTTTAAAAAAAAAAAGGTGAAGAATGTTATAGGGCAATGCAGGTATGAGGGGAGTTGATATTTGTTTTGAGTCAAAGGAGGGAGGGGAGACAACGGATTAGGCGAGCCCACACTTTGAGTGATGTTGCCAGATGGTGGTCTATTTTTTATCTGCGACATTTTAAGTGCTGGACATGGGTAACTCAGTTAAATTTCGTACCTTATTTTACACTAGAAAATGAGCGTTCTAGTTCACGACCTTTTACTTAGATGTATAAAAAAATACATACTTTTGTGTTTTCGCATAATATATGTTAAATATACTATATTTTTCATATGAATTAGTAAATAGTAAAAGTCGAAATGTGTGCATTATGCGGCTTTCATGAACTGCATGAGTATAACAGCCTACAAATATTAACAATTGTATTTAGCATGACCTATACCATGAAGCGGAAAATGTTGAAATGCCATATGTTCACATTTATTAGCATTAGAAATATGCATACCTTGCGCTGCCAGACGCATGAAGAGGTGAAAGCAAGCTAACTGAATGTGTGGATACTGCGGGGATCGCACACTGGTTGCTGCAGCAGCAGAGAACGTATCGTACGGAGACACCAATATGTTATCAACATCTTATTGTGATTTAGTACTGTTACTATCATTGACGACGTAAAATGTAAAATATAATTATAAAAGGCCTGTATAAGTTTGTATATCATTCTAATTTTGTTATATTTGCATATAAGCGGACTAAAAAGCCTCTTCTGAAATAATAGGAGATATATTTTTATTCATGGCTGTATTCGTATGAAAATAAGTCCAAGATAAGTTAAAAATATGTAAAAAATATTGAATAAGTTATAATAAGTCGTTCCACAATAGGAAGCCCAATATAGCTTTGCCCGACATAGGACATATTTTCCAGCCTAGAAATCGCCATCAAAATGCCGTTTGGCAACTCGCTTTAAAGTGTGGGCTCGCCTTTTGTGTGTTGGCTTCACTTGTGTGATATCATGACGTCTCCTCTTTACTATACCTCCATGATCAGTACTACTACTGCTACCTGTTATAGTACTAATACCACACTTTAATCCATTTGATGATGAAATATCAACCTGACACACATCATCACACTCAGTTTTTTGTCTTGTGGTTCACAATGTGTCTTTTGGGGGAGGTGGTGGCAGATTGGATACAGTGACGGACTGCTGATGTCAAGGACACAGGTTCGAGACCATGAGAAATCCCTGGGGGTTTTCCGAGATGATCTGATGGTTCTGCTGTTCGTCTAGTATCCTGGCTATGCTGACACCCCCTACCCCCAATATTGTCATCATCACACAGTATAGAAGATATTCCAAGATGATGTGAGTGACGGTATAGCTATTCTCTCCTGATAGTGACATGTATAAATAAGGTGTCATAATCTGGTGGGACAAAAGACAAGCTACCAACATCATCATGAAGCTTCACCGTCTCACCTAGAGTGACACTCATTAATCTCAGGGCCTTGCAAGTCACGGGCTACTTATAGAATAGTCCTGAGATGATGGTGGCGGTAAAAAAAAAAAAAAAAACTTTTACTCATTATTTTTTTTTCCTTTTCCTATATTCAAAAGTCTTTTTTTGTGTGAACAGTTTTGTGTTTATTGAGATGGGATTTGAAAAAAAAACTTTTCACCACATTTCTCACATTCAAAGTTCTTTACTCTTGCATGCTTGGGTATGTGTTGCTTTAGATTACTCTTTGTCACAAACTTTTTACCACACATTCAAATTCCTTCACTCTCTTTTTTTATTATTCTTAGCAGAATTTTCAGCAGGGTAGCAATGGGCCTCTCCCTGAGGCCTATAGTTGCATCCTAAGCGTTGAATTCCTTGTATCCAAGGGCCCTCTTCAGAATGGTGACAGTTCCCTTGATGGCAGCAATCTGCACCTCACAGGCGCTTGGTCGTCCGGGTATAGCCTCAAGGTAATCCTTTAGGTTCTTCTTCATAATACCCGTCGCGCCTACCACTACCGGTAAAATATCTATTTCTTTTAATGACCATGTTGTTCTCAGGTCATTTTTTAGGTCTTGGTACTTGGTGATTTTTTCCCTTTCAGCTCTATTTAGCCCGTAGTCATTGGGGACTGTTACATCTATGATCTTGGCTGTTTTCTTTCCTCTATCCCATATGTCGATGTCGGGCTTAATTGCTCCTCCCTCGATGTATCTGCCAGCTGGGATAATTTTGTCATAGAATATCGTGATATTTCCATTTGAAGCGATCGGTGGCGGTTCGTGCTCCCAGACTTTTTCCGCGGCTTCCACTTGCATTTCTTTGCAAATTTTCCAGTGCAGATATTTACAAACCTTGTTGTGCCGCGTGGTGTAATGTCCTTCCGCCATCAAGGTTTGGCATCCAGATATTAGGTTGCTCGTGCTCTCAACAGCTGCGTGGCAGAATCTGCATTGGTCATTTGGAGATATTCCTGCCATTTTCTTGAAACCATTTGTAAGTAGTCCCTGATCTTGAGCCCCGGCTGAGACTCTTTCCCCATCGAATCCCAGTACCCCATTCTTGAGCCACTGTAATGATCCTTCTTTGTCTATGTAGTTTTTTCAAGTTCTTCTCGCAGGCGGCCAGCTCTACGATGTTGTCTCCAGTTATCAAGTCTCTGGTTTAATTCCTTCTTGCAGTATTTTTCCCTGCTTCTCCTTGCTAATTATGTAGCTGGTGTTAGTTCAGTCGCTTCTGTGTCCTCAATGATGTTCTGCCCGAAGTTATGTGCCAGTTTAACTACAGATGTTTGCTGAGGTAGTATCTCTGAGTGGAATTGTGATACAATTTTTATGATCTTAGCTTGGGAACTTTTCATCAATGCACAGGACAAGGGAGTCACAGTACCGCTTCCCGTTCAGGGGCTCACACTGATTCCCCTCATCGTGGTTTAGCAGTTATCAAGTTACTGAAGGAGTAACTTGATATCATACTATAGAAATTATCCTATAAAGTATGATTCTGTGTTTTTCCACACAGAATTTACACACTACAATCATAAGGGAAGGCTGTGTGTGTGTATGTATGTGTGTTTGTGTGTGTGTATGTGTATTTTTAATTAATCTGTCTGTATGTGTGTATTTTTCCACACAGAATTTACACACTGCAATCAGAAGGGAAGGCTTTCAAATACGTGGCCTCCCTCCTCTCAGCAATGGACCCACAGCTATATTGATTTATTGTGTGTGTGTTTATACTATGTCTGTGTGTGTGTTTTTTTTTAATTAGTTTAGTTCTTGTGTGTGTGTTTTTTTTTTTCTTTCTCGTCTGTGTGTAAGTGTGTTTTTAATTTCTTTCTTGTGCATGTGTGTTTATTTCTAATTCTCTCGTGTGTGTATGTAAGTATGTTTTTTCCCTCCCTTCTTTCTTGTATGTGTGTGTGTGTCTCGTTTATTTAGTTCGTGTTTGTTTTTCCACACTGCAATCTGAAGGGAAGGCTTTCAAAGACGTGGCCTCCCTCCTCTCAGCAATGGACCCGGAGTTTGAGGAGATGACGGGGGTGGCCTTGGGGGAGTGGCTGCGGCGTCGGGGCGGGGGGGCAGGGTGGGGCTTCAGCGAGCTCATGATTAAGGAACTCGTCACAGCCGTCACTCAGTGTAACTACTGACAAACGACTGACATACACGCGTTTGTTGGTGAGTTTGTTACTATTAATTAATGTGACATACAAGTGTTATTTGTGTGTATACATATATTGTGTATATATAGTGAGTGTTCTAAACCTCTCAACGTTGAGAATGGTTTGGAAAATTCATTTGTTGGAACTGTGTTCAGTTGCTCTCCAACACTCCTTGTACCCTGGTCCACCACTATTACCCATCACTGTACGTACGATTGGCGCCCGTTTTTAGCAGTTCGAACAGAATAAATCCGTTGGAGGTTCTGTTCTAACGGTATGTTTGGCGCATGATTTTAGCAGCAGCTCGAACAGAAAATTTCAGTTTGAGTTGTTCTTTATGGTTTTAACCGATAAATAGAATATTTGACATTTTAACGTAATCAAGTTAGATCATGTTAGGTCAAAAAAACCTTTGCCAGTGGTGCTGATTCACAATATATAGTTTTGGGAGTGAAACCGTTTTTTTTTTAGCAGATTTATAGTAGATGACGTAATTTTTACGTTGAGTTACGTCATGTTACGTTATAACAAAACCTTGGTCTGGTGATGGTGATTCAGAATATATATATATATATATATATATATATATATATATATATATATATATATATATAACTAAACCTCCCTCTCCCCCTCCCCCCCCTTCCCAAAACCCAACAGGTGCATTATCAATCGCCGGTGCCGACCCCAACCTGTGGTCAGTACTCGGAGGTAATCACAGAGTGGCTGAGGAGTTACTGAAGGCATCCAGAACACCACTCATTGCTAGGACGGTTACTCACATCACACACACCACTCATGGAAAATTTGTGGTGAGTTAATATTGGGTTTATGTTTATTTTGTGTTTATTTGTGTTTATTTTGTGTTATTAGGTTTCTTTTATATTTATTTGGGTTTTATTTGGTTTATTTTGTGTTTATTTTCTTTATTTTGTGTTTATTTTTATTTATTTATGTTTATTTTATGTTTATTTTTATTTATTTATGTTAATTTAGTGTGTGTATATATATATTCGGAGGTAATGACAGAGTGGCTGAGGAGTTACATCACACACACCACTCACGGAAAATTTGTGGTGAGTTTGTGGTGTATGATGAATTTAATTGCATTTGTTTCGTTTATATTGGGTTTATTTTGTGTTTATTTTTGTTTTATTTTGTGTTTATTTTAATTTGATTTGTATTTATTTAGTGTGTGTATATATACATTCGGAGGTAATCACAGAGTGGACCTAATCTGGGCAAACTACCAGGACCTAACCTGGGTAAACTACCGGGACCTAACCTGGGCAAACTACCGGGAAATGACAATGTAAAGTACAGGAAATGACCGGGGCAAAATACTGGGACCTAGCCGGATCTGGCAACACTGCTATAAAACTTATTCTTTCAATAAATACCCAATACTTTAGGGAAGGGTTTTGGCACCACTTCGGACCCAGCCACTAGCTTTCAGTTCTTCAACTGTCCTCTTTTCTTTCTATTTCCTTCCTGGTTGCTGTTAAAATATAGTTATATTTCTTTCAGATAACACCAGTAATAGTGTGACAATCCTGACACCAGAATATTACAGTAAATATTCAGTAAATGTTCGAATCTTCAAATGATGTAAGACTGGTATTGTTATTGTTTCAGACTCATATAAAGTAACACTGTGGTTGGCAGCCCTGAAACCAATAACATTGTGGTTGGCAACCCTGACAACAGTAATAACCAAGTGGTCATATTGGAAAGAAAAAGTTTGTGTGATGAGTGTGGTGAAGAGTTTAGTTGGAAATCTGACCTTAAGAAACACAGCATTGTTCAGACAGGAGAGAGCAGTACTCCTAGGGTAGACGCTGGACTGGTGATAGGGAGGGTTGGAACTCCCGTTTCACCTGTCTGTCCACCTTTGCTGATCTTTTTTTCGTGTCTCACATACACAAAGTAGTCCAACATACTCCCAAAGACATCACTCTCTCTCTATTTACACAATATATACAAACACGCTACACACCACACCCTTTGTCTTAATTAGAGAGCCCTTGGATACTCTGTGATCAACGGTTAGGATGCAACTATAGACCCCTGGCTGGGGTCCATTGCTCCAAGATAACCTGAGAATAAGACAATTGAAAAAAAAAAAAGAAGAGAGCCCTTGGATACTCTTCTATCAACGGTTAGGATGCAACTATAGACCCCTGGCTGGGGCCCATTGCTCCAAGATAACCTGAGAATAAGACAATTGAAAAAAAAAAAAAGAGAGAGAACTTTGAATGTGAAGAATGTGGTAAAATGTTTGTGACAAAGGGTGTTCTAAATCGACACATACTTATACACACACTAATTAAAATTAGAAAAGAATACTTAAAACGCCTAAAGAAGATCTGCAAATCAGAACTAACACCGAAAAACAAAATCACTGCCATAAACCAACTTGCAATCCCGGTGGTGACATATGCATTTGGTATCGTAGACTGGCCGCAGGGAGAGCTTAACAAACTAGACATCAAGACCCGAAAAATGCTCACCTTAAACAAAGTCACCTACAGAAACCAATGCATGGATAGAATATACATCCCGCGAAGAGAAGGTGGTCTAGGGTTGACTGAGATCAACCAAGCATATAGAGCCACCATCATTAGTATGGGACAATATCTAAACAGTTCTGAGGAAGATACTATGAAAAGGGTTGCCCAACACCACAGAGAAGCCTTATCCCAACAAACTTCTATCATAAAACTGGCAGAAAACTTTAGAGAAAACATCCCAGAAGAGAACATTGCCAATGACCAAGTACCAGCCACCAAGAAAGCAAGAAAAGTAAGAGGAAAATACAGTAAGAAAGAAGAAACTCTCAGAAAAGAAAGATGGAAACAACACCGATGAGCGGGTAAATTTTTGGAGGAATTAGAAAAAGATTACATAGATAAGGAAGGATCATTAATGTGGCTGAAAAATGGCGACCTCGGGTTCGATGGAGAGAGACTAATAGTTGGAACACAAGACCAGGGACTCCTAACGAATGGATTCAAGAAAATGGCCGGAATATCCCAGAATGACCAGTGTAGGTTCTGCCACAATGGTGTAGAGAGTGTAAGCCATCTTATATCTGGCTGCCAGACACTCCTTGCAGACGGACACTACACGACTCGTCATAATAAGGTCTGCAAATACCTACACTGGAAAGCTTGCAAGGAGCTGGGAATAGAAGTAGATCAAATATGGGAACACGAACCGAAACCAATTGTAGCCAACAAAGGTGTGACCATCTTCTACGACAAAATAATACCAGCCGGCAGGTACATAGAAAATAGGGCAATAAAGCCAGACATCGTCATCTGGAACAAGCAAGAAAAAACAGCGAAGATCATCGATGTAACAGTGCCCAACGACTACGGCCTAAACAGAGCTGAAAGAGAAAAGCTGACAAAATACGAAGATCTAAAGAATGACCTACGAAGAACCTGGTCATTAAAGAACATCGAGATTATTCCAGTTGTGGTAGCAGCAACAGGCCTGATGAAAACCAACCTAAAGAACTATCTAGAATCCATCCCAGGCTGCCCAAGTCTACGTGAAGTGCAACTTGGTGCAATAAAAGGAACAGTCGGCATTTTGAAGAGAGCCCTTGGATACTCTGCGATCAACGGTTAGGATGCAACTATAGACCCCTGGCTGGGGTCCATTGCTCCAAGATAACCTGAAAATAAGACAATTAAAAAAAAAAAAAAGAACTTTGAATGTAAAGAATGTGGTAAAAAGTTTGTGAGAAAAGGTGATCTAAAGAAGCACATACTTATACACACAGGAGAGGATTACCTTGAGGCTATACCTGGACGACCAAGTGCCTGTGAGGTGCAGATTGCTGCCATCAAGGGAACTGTCACCATTCTGAAGAGGGCCCTTGGATACAAGGAATGCAATGCTTAGGGTGCAACTATAGGCCTCAGGGAGAGGCCCATTGCTACCCCGCTGAAAATTCTGCTAAGAAGAATATAAAAAGAGAGATACTTAGGGGTTAATGTCAGAAACGTGCACGCCGTACCCCTGCTACTCCAAAAGGAAACTAATTCTGACGCAAAAATTCCCTGGGTGGTAAAAGGATAATCCCTCGTCCCAGGAAATTTATAACTAAGATGAATTCAAGCATTGAAAATCTAGACTGGCAGGACGTCCCCCAGCATAAAAAGGTCCCCTCTACGCGGCAAGGCGCCAGGCCACGTAAGGATGGCGATGGCGCATCTTCTCCGGGGACAGCTAGTGGCCCATCCACTATAAGTCCTCAGTTGAGTGTCTCACCAGGTCGGCAGTGCCCTGACCCTGAGCCTCAACCAGATCATCAGTTGACCACTAAAAGGAAACGCAATCAGCGGAACTACAAAATAGTAAAGTGGTCAACTGAGGAGAAGAAAACGATACTGCACTGCTTCACTTACTCGAGGTTCGAGAAATGGGGCAGAAAAAAGAACCTTGTGTTCCAAGAAAGGATTTCGGACTCTGCCTTACCATCGGCAAAAAAAGAAGCCACTACTGTAAAAAAATTAAACTCAATTGCCTCGCAGATGCATAAATATTTAACACCAGGAGAAATTCAAGAAATCAAAAAGAAAGCCCTGGAGGAAGCAGAGGTCGACTTCCTTTCAGAAGGAGGAGAAATACGACTTGACGAAACTAAACCAGGCCAGTGGAGCAAACAGGGAAAATGGACTTTGATATGGGCAATAGAATATGCTAAGGTAAAGTTTGCAAAATTAAAGGAAAGCTCTAAAGAGTGGGTGAGAATTTTCAACTACCACTGTCCAAGTAAGATTAACGCTCCACGGAGCAGGCTCACCACTCAAAAGCACAACTTCCTCACCACAAAAACCTTCACTTAAGAGGAAATTGCAGAAATGAAAAGGGAAATTAACAACAGATACGGAACAACTCATGCCCACTGGCTAATCCCATCCGGCTCCCAGTGAATATAAGAACCCCGCCAGGCTCACCACCCTCATCGAGCTCTGACTCTGACTCAGAACCTCCCAGAAGACCCGTGAGATCGGAAAGAAACCCAACTCCACCTCGACTACCAAACCGAAGATGGACCGATATAGACCCTCAACAACGGGACTTAGAAGAGGAGCTAATGAACACAATCGAAGAGACTCGAAGAATGCCAATGGAAAGTCGGTCTAAATTTATAAAACTACAAGAGAACAACAAGTTGAGAAGGCTGGTTAAGCAGGTCAACACTGAGCTCACATCACTAGTCCCAGAAGATGCTACCCTCTCAGAATTAAACCATGCTACCTTTGGTGTAGCGTGGTTTATCCAGAAAAAGATGGCCCCGGAACACCAAGACAGAAAAGGAAACAAAACAACACGAAAAAGAGAACCTTTCTGGAAAAAGAAACTAAGAGAGAAAATTACTACGCTAAGGGCTGAAATATCGCAGATGACTATCTTTCTGCGGGACCCAACTCTTACTGGCAATATACTAAGAAAGATTATTAAGATCAAGAGGAAATACAACATAAAGCTCGAACAATTTAGAGGGAAAATAGCAGAACACCAAGCTGAAGTCATTGCATTAGCATCACAGATCAGGAATAAAGAGAAGAAAATAAAAACCAAGCAAATAAACAAACAGTTAGCAGAAAATCAAAGACTTGTATATAGGCAAATAATGGAGGACATCATAGAGGTAAAGGAACCACCAAACGAAGAAGAAGTCGAAGGATTCTGGAGACCTATGTATGAAGACCCTAAAGAACACCAAGAGAACGAGTGGATTGAATTTATCAGTGAAAAGAACAGAAATAAGGAACCAATGCCAGCGATTTCAATAACTGAAGAGAAACTAAGGGGAAAAATCAACAAATTTAGCAACTTCAAATCACCAGGAGTAGACAGGATCCCGAACTACTGGTTGAAGAAACTTAGTGCACTTCACCATCATTATACGCTAGCGTTTCAAAGAATATTGCGCAGAGAAGAGGAAACACCTGACTGGCTGACAACTGGTAATACGACCCTTATACCCAAAAGTGAAGAAACGCAGCTACCGCACAAGTACAGGCCCATTTGTTGCCTACCAACAACATACAAATGGCTGACAGGAGTCATAACCGATGCAGTATATGAACATCTGGACAATGGTGACTATCTGGAAAATGAACAGAAAGGTTGCATCAGAAAAGGACTCGGCACTAAGGACCAGCTAATCATAAATAAAACAATACTACAAAACTGCAAACGAAGAAATAAAAACCTAAGCGTAGCCTGGATCGACTACAAGAAGGCATTTGACAGCGTACCCCACTCCTGGATAATGAGATGCTTGGAACTATATAAGATCAATGAGGAAACAAGATCCTTCCTGAGTTCCCAGATGGCTAAATGGAAGACCACCCTGACCCTTAACCATACCAAAGGACAAATTGTAATTCCTAATGTCCACATACAAAGAGGGATTTTCCAATTTGATAGCTTGTCACCGTTGCTTTTTTGCCTCACTCTAGACCCGCTTAGTAAAGTGTTGAAGACCCATAACATAGAATATGATCTAAGCAGTGGCAGGGTCAGAAATGCCGAAAAAACAGTTAACCACCTACTGTTTATGGACGACCTGAAGTTGTATGCTGAGTCAGACCAGAAACTGAACACCCTAGTTGAAACAGTCAAGAAAATTTCCAAGGACATTCATATGGAATTTGGATTAGATAAATGTGCTAAGTGTACAATCAAACAAGGAAAAAAAGTGCCAGCAGAAAATATCCACATAGAAGGAGATAGCTACATAGAAGATCTCGGAGAAGGTGCCAAATATAAATACTTGGGAATAGAGGAAAATGCCACCATAGAACATAAAAAAGTCAGAGAAACCATCCAGAAGGAGTACACCAAACGCTTGAAGAAAATATGCAAATCAGAGCTGTCACCCAAGAACAAAATTACTGCCATAAACCAGCTGGCTATACCGGTCGTGACCTATAGCTTTGGTATAGTCGAATGGCCACAAGGTGAGATCGATAAGTTGGATGTTAAGACCAGGAAAACGCTCACCCTACATAAAGTGACTTATAGAAACCAATGCCTTGACAGAATGTACATCTCCAGGAAGGAAGGCGGTTTGGGGTTAACCGAAATAAACCATGCGTACAGGGCATCCATGGTGAGCCTAGGCCAATATTTGAAAAGTTCCCAAGATAAGATCATAAAAATTGTATCACAATTCCACTCAGAGATACTACCTCAGCAAACATCTGTAGTTAACAAGGCACATAACTTCGGGCAGAACATCATTGAGGACACAGAAGTGACTGAACTAACACCAGCTACAAAAATAGCAAGGAGAAGCAGGGAAAAATACTGCAAGAGGGAATTGAATCAGAGACTTGATATCTGGAGACAACATCGTAGAGCTGGCCGCCTGCGAGAAGAACTTGAAAAAAACTACATAGACAAAGAAGGATCATTACAGTGGCTCAAGAATGGGGTACTGGGATTCGATGGGGAAAGAGTCATAGCCGGGGCTCAAGATCAGGGACTACTTACAAATGGTTTCAAGAAAATGGCAGGAATAACTCCAAATGACCAATGCAGATTCTGCCACGCAGCTGTTGAGAGCACGAGCAACCTAATATCTGGATGCCAAACCTTGATGGCGGAAGGACATTACACCACGCGGCACAACAAGGTTTGTAAATATCTGCACTGGAAAATTTGCAAAGAAATGCAAGTGGAAGCCGCGGAAAAAGTCTGGGAGCACGAACCGCCACCGATCGCTTCAAATGGAAATATCACCATATTCTATCATTTCTATGACAAAATTATCCCAGCTGGCAGATACATCGAGGGAGGAGCAATTAAGCCCGACATCGACATATGGGATAGAGGAAAGAAAACAGCCAAAATCATAGATGTAACAGTCCCCAATGACTACGGGCTAAATAGAGCTGAAAGGGAAAAAATCACCAAGTACCAAGACCTAAAAAATGACCTGAGAACAACATGGTCATTAATAGAAATAGATATTTTACCGGTAGTGGTAGGCGCGACGGGTATTATGAAGAAGAACCTAAAGGATTACCTTGAGGCTATACCCGGACGACCAAGCGCCTGTGAGGTGCAGATTGCTGCCATCAAGGGAACTGTCACCATTCTGAAGAGGGCCCTTGGATACAAGGAATTCAACGCTTAGGGTACAACTATAGGCCTCAGGGAGAGGCCCATTGCTACCCCGCTGAAAATTCTGCTAAGAAGAATAAAAAAAGAGAGAGAGGAACTTTGAATGTGAAGAATGTGGTAAAAAGTTTGTGAAAAAAGATTATCTAAAGCAGCACATACTTATGCACACAGGAGAGAGAAACTTTGAATGTGAAGAATATGGTAAAAAGTTTGTGAAAAAAGATTATCTAAAGCAGCACATACTTATGCACACAGGAGAGAGAAACTTTGAATGTGAAGAATGTGGTAAAAGGTTTGGTCAGAAATCTAACCTTAATGTACATATAAAAGTTCATACAAGAGTATAGGATTTTAAGTGTAATGAATGTGGTAAAAAGTTTTCTGACAAATCCCAACTCATGTTACACAAAACTGTTCACACATGAAATATAACATTGAATGTAAGCGGTGGCAAACAATGATTGCTCCCCTCCCCCCTAAGCATGATAGGAAAAAACTGAAAATATCAAGAGGTAGCACATTATATTGTAGGTGTATGGTGACAAGGTGAGTATTCAGTGTTGCTTCCTTTGGCGTCATGAACAGCTTCAAGACGAGCAGGGTAGGAAGACAAAAGTGACTCAAAAAGCTCCGTGTTGAACTCCATTACCCGAAGCACACCATTGATGTGCTCCTCCATCTTGGTACGACTAAATGGAGTTGATAGAGGTTCACACAACATCCTTTTTTTCAACCTCGTCCTTCAAGATAGATCCAACATTTTCACAGGTGAGGAGAATTACTGGGCCACTCGTCATTACCAAGGACTATAAGGGGTACAGTTATGTTTGCATCCATAGCAAGACCCGACGATTTAGGTAAAGAAAAAACTTGTTGTGACCCTACATGCTCTCTCTCTCTCTCTCTCTCTCTCTCTCTCTCTCTCTCTCTCTCACAGATGAGGAGAATTACTGGGCCACTCGTCATTACCAAAGAAGTCAATGTTGTTGTCCTTCAAAAGGTTCTGGCTGGGTTCAAAGCACTTTCACATATGGTGCTTGGTTGTGCACAAAGGTAACCTGAGTGATATCCACAACATTTTGAGAGTCTCGAAGAAAGGGAATGACAAGCTTTGTCAAGATCTTCTCCCCAAAATAATCTCCATCCCAACTTTACCCCCGAGGCTTTATCACCCACATCATCCACCATACAGTGAAGTCCTTGGACCCTCTTGGCCTCGTCTTGTCATTACTATCACTTACATTTTCTAATGCCACAGTAGAAAGAATATTTTCACAGATGAATGTTGTTCACTCTAAACTGAGAAATCGTCTCAGTGTTAGGTCAGTAGAGGCATTAATTGTTGAAAATAAAGTATGGATTGGTTCATTATTTTCAATCCTGTGTAAACTTTGAGCCTTCTGATGATATGATCAGAAGTTTCAATTCTAAAGGTTCTGAAGAGGAGGAGGATAATAATATTATTGCTCTTGATGTACTACAATAAGAATCTGTGGCTGTAGGTATTTTTTTTTTTTTTTTTTTTTTTACATATAGTGAGTGGAGGAAAGGAAAAAACAAATAAATAAATGATTCCATTTGCCTATTGGCATCCTCCACTCATAAAATATTTAAAACAACTGGATTTAAATTGCTGGGGGTTATAACTTGCTGGAAAACATTCCCTTGGTAGAGAATTCCACAGGGAAGTAGTACGGGGAGTAAATGAATTTTTGTAAGCAGTTGTCCTGCAACGTGGAGGAGTCAGTGTGAACTCATGCGCATTCTCAGCTGCCCTAGTCCTCCGTGGGAAAACGCGAAGGGGTGGTATAATCAGGGCAAGTTCATCCGAACATTTCTTATAAAAGTATCTATAAAATAGTGCAAGGGAAGCAACATTTCTACGTACTGATAAGGGAGGGAATTCATTAGTGATCATAGGATTATTGATCAGTCTGATAGCTCTGTTTTGAATTTTATCTAATTGTCTTAACACCACCGATCCACAACCAGCCCACAGAGGTGAACAATATTCCATCTGGGAACGCACATGACTCTTATATATTACTGCTAACTGCTCGTCAGTCAAATAATTACAAGCTCTGTATAAAAGTCCTATCTTCCTAGATGCAGTTTTGGCAATGGATTTTACATAGGGAGTCCAACTGAGGTTTTCATTTAAAGTTACACCAAGGAGATCAATGCTGTGGGACTTGGGGATATTTGTATTATTGAAAATAATGTGAGAATCTTGATTATCTGATCTATTTGAGAACGGGATGTATTTAGTTTTATTTGCATTGAAAGAAACTAGGTTGTTTTGTCCCCATTCAAAGATCTTCGTTAAGTCTTCATTTAATGAAATTGAAGTGGCAAGTTTGTATTCTAAAATATTGTGTTGAGTAAAACTATCATTAAATGAGAAGGAACAGTGAATAGTTGAATCATCAGCATAGGAGTGAATTGAATTCTGAGTAACTGACAAAAGATCATTAATATGAATGAGGAACAAAGTTGGAGCCAAGACCGCTCCTTGAGGAACACCAGCATTAATGGGATGAAAGTCGGAATACAGACCATCTACCATCACACGTAATTTTCTGTTACTAAGATATGAATTAATTAGGGGAACAAAAGATTGAAGGCCTAATGTGGAAGCTTAGACAGTAATGATCTGTGCCATACTCTGTCAAAGGCTTTAGATATATCAAGGCAAATTGTGAGTCTCTCCATGTTTATCAGTTGATTGGAATATGTTATCTGTGAAATAACAGAGCAGGTCCACAGTAGATCGTCTCTGTCTAAAGCCATATTGCTTATCATTTAGCAGATGATTTTTCTCAAGGTGATTTACAAAGTGATTGTTAAGAACTATTTCAAATATTTTACCGAGAGTAGACGTGATGGCAATTGGTCTGTAATTTGATGGATTTGCGGTAGCTCCTTTTTTGGGAATTGGTTGTACATTGGCTGTATGTATATGTATACTGTATATCTAATTGTCATTATTAACATTGTTTAGCTAAGTTCTCATAGGCCTAGTTAGTCCTTACCGTCCTTACGGAAAATAAAACAGGCATTTTTAAGTTTACCTTCAGCAAAGTTCAGTTATATGGTTGTCAAATATTATGTAATTGTTTTTCTTTAGTGCGGAAAAAATGTATTAATACAATATTCATGTACATTAAAAAGAAACAATAAAATTTGTCTTTATTTGTTTTGTGGGATCTTCATTTCAATCTGTGGGGAAAAAATCCTTAATCTGTGGGAAATTGGTACTACAAAATTGGCAACACTGGTTGTGACTCTGATCTGGCAACAACAATAATAAAGTGTGAGTTTTTGTAGTTTTCTATGTTGTATTGTTGTAATTGATAATATTAATGGTTCTTTAGTGGTTTATTATGATATATACGAGTCAATAGAGAAGGAAAGCAAGTGAAATACAATATATAATTCATCGATATAAGATCATTAAATTTAACAAGTATAATCATTTCATTAATTAACACAGGCTTAGTAAATTACGTTATTAACCTGTAAAGTAATGAATAAAACAAGCCTGGAAACACACACACACAATCCTTGAAAAAAACTCCACACACACAAACCTGGGGGGGGAAAAAAAACGAGGAAATATAACGGTAATTATCTATTATATTGCCATTTTATATTACAATATTTTTACCTTCTTTACCCACTAATTTATAACTTTCTAAGACGCTTTTCTTCTATGGCATTTTCTTTTGCAATGCCCCATTTCCAAGATAAGGCATATTCAAATGGGGCATTTTGAAATTAGCCTGACCGGTAAATATTGAAAGAATTACTGTTATTGAGTACGGTATTTCTACCTTCATTACCCACTAATTTAGACCATTCTAAGACTATTTTCTATGGCATTTCCTCTGCAAATGACCCATTTCAAAGATAGGGAATATTCAAATGGGGCATTTTGAAATTTGCCTGACCTTACCTGACCTGACTTAACCTAACCTAGACCGCATCGGACTACCGGGAACTAACCTAGGCAAACTACCGGGACCTAACCTGGGTAAACTACTGGGACCTAACCTGTGCAAACTACTGGGACCTAACCTGTGCAAACTACTGGGACCTAACCTGGGCAAACTACTGGGACCTAACCTGACCTGACCCAACCAAACCTAACATAACAGAAAATAACATAACCTTTCCTTATCTGACCTGACCTAACCTAACCAAACCAAACTTTACCTTATCTAACCTAACCTAACATAACCTTACCTGACCTAACCTAACCTAACCAAAATTTATCTTATCTGACCTAACCTAACATAACCAAATCTTACCTTATCTGACCGAACCTAACATAACCAAACCTTACCTTATCTGACCGAACCTAACATAACCAAACCTTACCTTATCTGACCTAACCTAACCTAACATAACTTTACCTACCCTAACAGACTATCGGGACCTAACCGAGGCAAACTACCGGGACCTAACTGGACTTAGTCAATTTTTGGTGCTACAGAATATTACAATAAATATTCAGTAAATGTTCGAATCTTCAAATGATGTAAGACTGGTATTGTTATTGTTTCAGATTCATATGAAGTAACACTGTGGTTGGCAGCCCTGACACCAATAACAGTGTAGTTGGCAGCCCTGACAACAGTAACAACCAAGTGGTCATATTGGTGGCAGAATAAAGCTGTGTTAGTGATGGAGGTGGAAGGAAGTGACACCATCAATGTTGTCAGAGAAGAGAAGTGTAACAAGTTGGTCTGTCAACAATGTGGTCAAAAGTTTAGTAGGAAATGCCATCTCACTCACCATTTGTTGACTCATACTGGAAAGAAAATGTTTATGTGTGATGAGTGTTGTAAAAAGTTTAGTTGGAAATCTGACCTTAAGAAACACAGCATTGTTCACACAGTCTAGATTTTCAATGCTTGAATTCATCTTAGTTATAAATTTCCTGGGACGAGGGATTATCCTTTTACCACCCAGGGAAATTTTGCGTCAGAATTAGTTTCCTTTCGGAGTAGCAGGGTTACGGCGTGCACATTTCTGACATTAACCCCAATGAGAGAGATACAAGTAATGCAACGCTTAGGGTGCAACTATAGGCCTCTGGGAGAGGCCCATTGCTACCCCGCTGAAAATTCTGCTAAGAAGAATAAAAAAAGAGAGAAGAACTTTGAATGTAAAGAATGTGGTAAAAAGTTTGTGACAAAGGGTGTTCTAAATCTACACATACTTATACACACAGGAGAGAAGAACTTTGAATGTGAAGAATGTGGTAAAAAGTTTCTGACAAAGGGTAAACTAAAGCGACACATACTTATACACACAGGAGAAAAGAACTTTGAATGTGAAGGATGTGGTAAAAAATGTGTGACAAAGAGTAATCTAAAGCAACACATACTTACACACACAGGAGAAAAGAACTTTGAATGTCAAGAATGTGGTAAAAAGTTTGTGACAAAGAGTGTTCTAAATCGACACATACTTATACACACAGGAGTGAAGAACTTTAAATGTGAAGAATGTGGTAAAAAGTTTCTGACAAAGAGTGAATTAAAGCAACACATACTTATACACACAGGAGTGAAGAACTTTAAATGTGAAGAATGTGGTAAAAAGTTTGTGACAAACAGTGATTTATTGCAACACATACTTATACACACAGGAGAAAAGTACTTTGAATGTGAAGAATGTGATAAAAAGTTTCTGACAAGGGGTAAACTAAAGCGACACATGCTTATACACACAAGAGTGAAGGACTTTGAATGTGAAGAATGTGGTAAGAGGTTTGGTCTGAAATTTAACCTTAATGTACATATAAAAGTTCATACAAGAGTATAGGATTTTAAATGTAATGAATGTGGTAAAAAGTTTTCTGACAAATCCCAACTCATGTTACACAAAACTGTTCATACATGAAATAAACCATTGAATGTAAGCGGTGGCAAACAATGATTGCTCCCCTCCCCCCTAAGCATGATGGGAAAAAACTGAAAATATCAAGAGGTAGCACATTATATTGTAGGTGTATGGTGACAAGGTGAGTATTCAGTGTTGCTTCCATTGGCGTCATGAACAGCTTCAAGACGAGCAGGGTAGGAAGACAAAAGTGACTAAAAAAGCTCCGTGTTGAACTTCATTACCCGAAGCACACCATTGATGTGCTCCTCCATCTTGGTACGACTAAATGGAGTTGATAGAGGTTCACACAACATCCTTTTTTTCAACCTCGTCCTTCAAGATAGATCCAACATTTTCACAGGTGAGGAGAATTACTGGGCCACTCGTCATTACCAAGGACTATAAGGGGTACAGTTATGTTTGCATCCATAGCAAGACCCGACGATATAGGTAAAGAAAAAAACTTATTCTGACCCTACATGCTCTCTCTCTCTCTCTCTCTCTCTCAGATGAGGAAAATTACTGGGCCACTCGTCATTACCAAAGAAGTCAATGTTGTTGTCCTTCAAAAGGTTCTGGCTGGGTTCAAAGCACTTTCACATATGGTGCTTGGTTGTGCACAAAGGTAACCTGAGTGACATCCACAACATTTTGAGAGTCTTGAAGAAATGGAATGACAAGCTTTGTCAAGATCTTCTCCCCAAAATAATCTCCATCCCAACTTTACCCCCGAGGCTTTATCACCCACATCATCCACCATACAGTGAAGTCCTTGGACCCTCTTGGCCTCGTCTTGTCATTACTATCACTTACATTTTCTAATGCCACAGTAGAAAGAATATTTTCACAGATGAATGTTGTTCACTCTAAACTGAGAAATCGTCTCAGTGTTAGGTCAGTAGAGGCATTAATTGTTAAAAATAAAGTATGGATTGGTTCATTATTTTCAATCCTGTGTAAACTTTGAGCCTTCTGATGATATGATCAGAAGTTTCAATTCTAAAGGTTCTGAAGAGGAGGAGGAGGAGAATAATATTATTGCTCTTGATGTACTACAATAAGAATCTGTGGCTGTAGGTATGTATTCTGTATATCTAATTGTCATTATTAACAGTGTTTAGCTAAGTTCTCATAGGCCTAGTTAGTCCTTACAGAAAATAAAACGCATTTTTAAGTTTACCTTCAGCAAAGTTCAGTTATATGGTTGTCAAATATTAAGTAATTGCTTTTCTTTAGTGCGGAAAAAATGTATTAATACAATATTCATGTACATTAAAAAGAAACAATAAAATTTGTCTTTATTTTGTGGGATCTTCATTTCAATCTGGAAAATTGGTACTACAAAATTGGCAACACTGGTTGTGACTGATCTGGCAACAACAATAATAAAGTGTGAGTTTTTGTAGTTTTCTATGTTGTATTGTTGTAATAGGCGAGCCCACACTTTGAGTGATGTTGCCAAATGGTGATCTATTTTTTATTTGCGACCTTTTAAGTGCTGGACATGGGTAACTTAGTTAAATTTCATACCTTATTTTACACTAGAAAATTAGCGTTCTAGTTTACGACCTTTTACTTAAATGTATAAAAAAATACATACTTTTGTGTTTTCGCATAATATATGCTGAATATACTATATTTTTCATATAAATTAGTAAATAATAAAAGTCGAAATGTGTGCATTAAGCGGCTTTCATGAACTGCATGAGTATAACAGCCTACAAATATTAACAATTGTATTTAGCATGACCCATACCATGAAGCGGAAAATGTTGAAATGCCATATTTTCACATTTATTAGCATTAGAAATATGCATACCTTGCGCTGGCAGGGCCTCCATGAGCTCCGAAAATATTACCCTAGAATCGAGCCAGTTTTACCCTAAATTACTATGTATTACCCTAAAAAATCGGCAACATCGTAACTTTGAATAATGTAATGCATTATTACACAGTCATTTAGGATCATATATAAGAAAAAACTAAAATAAATTCTATTTGTAAAGATCATCATGTTTATCAGTGAAAGAAAATAAACTTACGGTATCTGGATTATGCCCCAATACACTGTATTATGGATAATTTGATGGGTTCACCAAAATTGTAAAGCAACGTAAATATGTAGCCTCAGTATTAATTAACTTTCAACTTTCTTTTCATGTCTACAACAGCTTTGTGTACTATTCTTAATTTTCGATAGATTTTGACATATAAAATATGTTTTGCCTATGAATTACCCTAAAATTACCCCAAATTAAGCCTTACCCTAAACACTACCCTAAAGAGGATCTAATTACCCTAGTTTAGGGTATTTTACCCTAAAATGGAAGCACTGGGTGCTGGGTTGGTTTGTTTACGTGTTGCTGCAGCAGCGGAGACCGTATCGTATGGACACCAATATATTATCAACATCTTATTGTGATTTAGTACTGTTACTATCATTGACGACGTAAAATGTAAAATAAAATTATAAAAGGCCTGTATAAGTTTGTATATCATTCTAATTTTGTTATCTTTGCGTATAATCGGACTAAAAAGCCTCTTCTGAAATAATAGGATATATATTTTTATTCATGGCTGTATTCGTATGAAAATAAGTCCAAGATAAGTTAAAAATATGTAAAAAATATTGAATAAGTTATAATAAGTCGTTCCACAATAGGAAGCCCAATACAACTTTGCCCGACATAGGACATTTTTTCCAGCCTAGAAATCGCCATCAAAATGCCGTTTGGCAACTCGTATTAAAGTGTGGGCTCGCCTATTGATGTAATGTCAATAGAGAAGGAAAGCAAGTGAAATACAATATGTTGTAGTGAATCAAGCAAGCTGTACACGTACTCACCACACAAGACGCTTCTCTATCGTCACTTGGCCCAGGCTTTCCCGCCTCCCGCACAGGGGTCAGTTGTTCAGTTTTTACTCCTAGCTCCAGACATGCGAACACCTCTCCACTCCCCTCGCTACTCTGAGCCAAACACACTCACACACCACGCTGCTTGATTCACCACAACCTTTTACCTAAGTGTTACCTACCAATAAACTACCTTGTACTGCACAGCGAGTCTTCAATCATCCTGGGTGATAACGTCCCATATCGTTATAATATAATTCATCGATATAAGATAATTAAATTTAACAAGTATAATCATTTAATTAATTAACACAGGCTTAGTAAATTACGTTATTAACCTGAGCTGGCAGATCCCTTGGCACGATGAATCGTAACTAGCCGAGCTTTGATGATTCGAACAACTGTGTGTTGTAGAGAGGCGGACCGTTGTTCGAACCTCCAAAGCTAGGCTGTTTGCGATTCATCTTACCAGGGGATCGGGACACAACTTCTGACCGCGAGTGTACACTCGTGATACGTAATTTCTGACCAGAGACGAACGGCAGGCACTACACACACACACACCCTGCATTCGAACTCGCCTCTATATCTGTACTGGGTGGGGAAATGAGCAATACCAGGCGATTCGAAGCTTTCTGCTCCTCACACTCTGGTCAGAAATTATGTATAACGAGTGTACTTATTATTACAGTATATCTCGTGACTGTAAGTACACTCGACATCCATAATCCCTAGCCCACTTGAGTCGAAGCCTGAGATCTGAAGCAGGAGGTTTCTGAACGACAGCCCATACCCAAACCATCATGAGGCCACATACACATACACACACACACACACACACACATATCGAACCAGTGGAGGCTTTGTGTGGGTTGTTGTCTAGAAACCTCCTTTGCTTCAGATCTCGGGCTTCGACTCAGGTGGCCGGGCTAGAGACTATGGTATCCGAGTGTACAGTACAGTCACGAGCACTAATACGTATACAGCTTTGGTTGAAGCTTTGAACAGTCCACCAATTAACCAACGAAGTAATTCCAATGGAGATCTTATTGTGCATTTACTTACTGTCAAGGTATTCGAAGCACACCTGGATACTTATTAGTGCTCGTGACTACATACATACACATACATACATATTACATATTCCTACACACGGAAATATAATGATGTGATTACCAAAACTTATAATCAGCAAGCGAGGGGTCATTAATTAAGGAGACGGTATGGTTGTGGCATTTTTGGAGATAATGATTCCTCCAAACCATTCCCAGCCACAGTCCACCAATATATTCGTTCATCTGATCCTGTTCTCTGGCGCACTTTAGAGGAATCAAAAGTATCCTGTCCCCTTAATTAATGAGAAGAATAGCAGGTAGGTGTTCTTTAAAATGAAAACTGGAGTAGAATCTTCAGAGAGAGACTATACTCCAAACTATGGCAGGAAACAGACGACCTCAACGTTACAGATGGGGTTTTTCTGTTTCTTGGTATAGTTTGGAGGAATCGGTAACCCACCAGTTCACCACCAAGAGAATTTCCCCTTAGGGACTGGTAAAGAGTTGAGACCAGACATGCAAGAATGAATAGGAAAGAGTGATGAGCTTCCCTCTGTTCCTTAGCTGATAAACTTTCCAATAAATAGGTTATTTTTTTACTTTTAATTTACTACAAGAAGCTTATGCACTACTTAATTAAGAGGGTAATTTACATTGGAGTGCCATGATTCCTCCAAATTATGCCAAGAAACAGGACCAGCAGATGAACAAAGATAATGGTGTTCTGTTGCTTGGAATAGTTTGGAGGAATCATTTACTCCAGATTTACTAACGGTATACTTCCCCCTTAAAACAATAACATCACTGTAACAGAATTTGAGGGAAAGAAATTATAGAAAATTAATAAGAGGGAAATGAATCATAGTTCATAATTATGTTTTCCTCATAATTATGTTTTCCCCTCTTTTCCACCCTTCCACCCTTCATCTTCATATCTTCACAACTTAACCACATCTTCCCAACTCAATCACATCTTCACAACTCAATCACACCTTCACAACAACTCAACCACATTTTCACAACTCAATTACATCTTCACAACTCAATCACATTTCGTAACAGAAGATAATAATGTAACCGATTCGATCTGTGTCTCCTGCTATACGTTTCAGCGCCGGACAGACGGTGTTTTTCGTAAATATCTCTTAAACGAATAGTTGTATCAATATAATATTTCAGCACACCGTCTTTAACACCCGGGCGTAATTTATGGCTGACATACCATATTACTATATGTGTTATGTTAGGAGTTTACTGAGTGATATTAAGCCTAATCCAGTCATCATATCTAAGGCGTTATAGAGAACCGGACGAGTGTGGGGTACTCGTGTAACCCCTCTACCAACACCCCGAAATCCCCCCACACCATTCCTTCCTTCCCTACCCCAATATCTCATTATCCCCCTCCCCGTTTCACTCTTCACCCCCCTATTTACACCATCCCCCTTCCATTTTTTATTTTTTTTATGACAGTATGTATATACGTATCGTTCATTAGTAATATTGTTTAATACAGTTACCGTTGTGTGTGGACATGAAAACCAGAGTGGGTCAAACGACCATTAAAGCAATAGCTAATCCCGTTGTTAATGGCCGTATAGCCGGATAATAACTCACGTGTCTAAGGCGACCAGAAAAATGATTAATTTTGGTTTTGTGCAACCAAATATAATCGTTCATGGTTGCTTCATGTGTTCTTTACCTTTTTAAATAACCAATTTATGCCTTAATTGAATATTCACAGTCTCCCGTATCCCCTCCCCCTCTCTCTGAGGTATGAGGTACCCCCCAGTCCGAGGCTATGACTCAAGTAGTGACAGGGTAGAAATCATTGACTGCCGAGGCGCACCTATTAGCAACAATGTTGTCCATTTGCCCTCGTGGATGCAGGACAGAGTTTGTTCTTCGTCTTGCCACATTATACAAACGTGAAAGCCAGTGATGATGAAGACGATGACGTTTTCCTTGACAGTGATTGTGAATAAATTTTGTTTTATCATGTTTACATCATTAAATCCTACACTATTATATATATATATATATATATATATATATATATATATATATATATATATATATATATATATATATATATATATATATATATATATATATATATATATATATACATAATTTGGTGATAATATAAATATAAAAGGGACAAGTCAACAAAATAACATTATATTAACTGGACCAAGTTGACATTTTATAATGAATAGGTACAGCTCCGGACAGATCAAAGGTCCACACCCCATCCATCAGCGACTTGGTTTGGTCCTGGTCTGATCTGGCAACAGTTGCAGGTGGAGGGAGGGGGGATGTTAGTGGGAGAGGAGGAGAGAAATATGGGCGGAGCTATATAGGAGGGTAACGAATGATCAGGTAGAGAGACGTGTGTCAGGAGGAATGAATGAAGCATACACTGTGAACGGTATCGAATCACCAATAGTTTGAAGCAGGGTTCTTTAAACTTTTTCAGTCGTGACCCAGTTTTTACTATGACATCATTCTCGCGACCCATACAGAAAGATATTTTACAAATGACCAGAATTATCAACCTAAGAAAATACAAGGGCAGACGCTGAAACTCAATAATTATTATTAAAAGGCATTCTAACCAGAATTATAAACAGAATTATAAGCACTGCCTCAACTACTCCTCCCTCTCTCTCTTTCACACTCTCATTCAAGAAGGCTAATATTTGTGCAATGATTTTGTTTTATTGATAATTAAATATATGAATATTCGATTATAAAAAAATGTTAGGTGGATTCATGTATGAACTTCATATTTATTTTATTGTCACGAACATTATTATATTTTATTCATGTATTTATTTTTGTGAGCCTGCACCCCGGTTTGGAGGAATTCGGGACCCGTAATTTGAAGAACCCGGGTTTAAAGAAGTGCATACTGCATTAACGTAGGTGGATAGAGAAGAGAAGAAATTTGATGATTTGAGGCGAGGGTGAGAGGGAAGAGGGTAAGAAAAATGAAGGTGATTAGTTAAAAAGTAATAATAAACAAATATAATTAGAATATCTGTTACATTATATCCTTTAAATAAAGGCACTGTCTTTTGTTCACCATCGTAGTGGGATAGACTACTGACTATATATCATCCTTTGGATATTAGACAGCTATCCCTGTATTCCTTGTATCCCTCGTGCTTACCCCGTAGGGGAGGTATTGCCTGTAATGATGTGGGCAATACTTTAAGGGTTTTGGCGCCCCTTCGGCCCCAGCCACTAGCTTATATTTCTTCAACTGTCCCTCCTTTCTTCCTATTTCCTTCTTGCTTGCTGTCACACCTCTCTATCACCTTTTCCTGGTGCTATATGACCTCGCTGTTGCGCCACCTAATATCAATCAAATCCCTCGTGCTTGTAGTCCACTCTATTTATCACCTTCTCCCAAGCCCAGCTATTTTTTTTTTTTTTTTTTGGCAGAAGACGGTTTAATTTTCTAAGTTTTTTAATAATCATATTTGTCAACAAATTCATTAAGCTATTTACCAGGATTTTTTCTTCTAAACATGCATTTCCTTAAAAATAATCAATGTTAAACTTGAATAGGTGCCGCTATATGGCGTTTTCAATAAACTTGGTCTAATTTTATGCATAGGCTATATATATTACAGTATCTCTCAAGTAACTGACAACCTTACACATCCTCCCTTCTGTTTTATCCCTCTCTCGCGTGACCTTCCCTCCTTTCTTACCATTTATCTTTTCTTTCTCATATTTTTAACCTTCTCATTCGTTCTTAAACAGTTTTAATGACATAGGCCTTTCTCCCTTATCACTTATAGTCCAATTATATGATTCGAAAAACTGCGGCTGAGATTATGTTGTTGATCGTATTTTGGTTCTCAATATGTAGAGGTTGATTGATTAATTGATATTAGGCGCCGCAACAGCGAGGTCATATAGAGCCAGAAAACGGTGATAGAGAGGTGTGACAGCAAGCAGGAAGGAAATAGAAAGAAGAGAGGGATAGTTGAAGAACTAAAAGCTAGTAGCTGGGGCCGAAGGGGCGCCAAAACCCTTAAAGTATTGCCCACATCACTAATGCAGGCAATACCTCCCTACGGGGTCAATATGTGGATAAGAAAAAACATTATTATTCCTTCTCCAGTAGTGACGCCTTCCGTTACACGAATGTGAGGTTTTCTCATCCGTCCAGATCACTCTCTTCCAAAAATCCTCTTGCTTGTCAACATATTGTTGGGCAAACCGTAGCCTTCTTTCGCGATGTTGGTCAGTTAGAAATTCCTTGTTTGCTGGGGTCCTGTGATGCACCCCAGCTTCGTGCAACACTCTTCTGATAGTCCTCTCGCTGACATCAAGGTCTGTGCATTGGCTTCTGCGGTGTGTAGTGCAACGAGGTGGTCTTCAGCGTGATAGGTTGCCATACTAGCAGGCAGTGTCCTCTGATATATATATATATATATATATATATATATATATATATATATATATATATATATATATATATATATATATATATATATATATATATATATATATATATATATATATATATATGAGACAGTAGCACCGAGGCAGTTGAATATTTGTCGTATAATAAAAGATAATTTCTTTATATTGTTTTTATTATTTTTGCCTATCATTGTGATGCTGAGAACATAATTCTAAAATTGAGCATAAAACACTGTGTTCAGTAACCTATAAAGAGATACATGAGCATCACGTTGATCACCATTACTGTCCTTGGTGTCCTTATTGTGTCATATGTTGTTCTCTACTCAGTAATGCTGGAACTAGGTAAAAGTAAGGTAATGTATATCGAAACAGATTTTAATAAAAAATACCTATAAGTAACTTAATTAAAAAGAAAGATATAATATATTTCTCTTTCCTGCAAATGGGTTTAACAAGTTAACATTCTGACTAGCAACAGACTAGCAAATGGCAATGCATGAAACCTATAGTCCTTCAGTTTTATGAAGGCGAAATGCTGTGGCTGGGAAAAACACTTTACTTCTAAATAATTTATATATCTTTCCTCATAAATCTCTAGTTGTTTTCTAAATTTTCTACATATTGACCCCGTAGGTGGGTATTGCCTGCATTAGTGATGTGGGCAATACTTTATTGGTTATGGCGCCCCTTCGACCCCAGCTACTAGCTTTTAGTTCTTCAACTATCCCTCTCTTCTTTCTATTTCCTTCCTGCTTGCTGTCACACCTCTCTATCACTGTTTTCTGTCTCTATATGACCTCGCTGTTCCGGCGCCTAATATCAATCAATCAATCAACCTCTACATATTGAGAACCAAAATACGATCAACAACATAATCTCAGCCGCAGTTTTTCGAATCATATAATTGGACTATAAGTGATAAGGGAGAAAGGCCTATGTCATTAAAACTGTTTAAGAACGAATGAGAAGGTTAAAAATATGAGAAAGAAAAGATAAATGGTAAGAAAGGAGGGAAGGTCACGCGAGAGAGGGATAAAACAGAAGGGAGGATGTGTAAGGTTGTCAGTTACTTGAGAGATACTGTAATATATATAGCCTATGCATAAAATTAGACCAAGTTTATTGAAAACGCCATATAGCGGCACCTATTCAAGTTTAACATTGATTATTTTTAAGGAAATGCATGTTTAGAAGAAAAAATCCTGGTAAATAGCTTAATGAATTTGTTGACAAATATGATTATTAAAAAACTTAGAAAATTAAACCGTCTTCTGCCAAAAAAAAAAAATAAAATAGCTGGGCTTGGGAGAAGGTGATAAATAGAGTGGACTACAAGCACGAGGGATTTGATTGATATTAGGTGGCGCAACAGCGAGGTCATATAGCACCAGGAAAAGGTGATAGAGAGGTGTGACAGCAAGCAAGAAGGAAATAGGAAGAAAGGAGGGACAGTTGAAGAAATATAAGCTAGTGGCTGGGGCCGAAGGGGCGCCAAAACCCTTAAAGTATTGCCTACATCATTACAGGCAATACCTCCCCTACGGGGTAAGCACGAGGGATACAAGGAATACAGGGATAGCTGTCTAATATCCAAAGGATGATATATAGTCAGTAGTCTATCCCACTACGATGGTGAACAAAAGACAGTGCCTTTATTTAAAGGATATAATGTAACAGATATTCTAATTATATTTGTTTATTATTACTTTTTAACTAATCACCTTCATTCTTCTTACCCTCTTCCCTCTCACCCTCGCCTCAAATCATCAAATTTCTTCTCTTCTCTATCCACCTACGTTAATGCAGTATGCACTTCTTTAAACCCGGGTTCTTCAAATTACGGGTCCCGAATTCCTCCAAACCGGGGTGCAGGCTCACAAAAATAAATACATGAATAAAATATAATAATGTTCGTGACAATAAAATAAATATGAAGTTCATACATGAATCCACCTAACATTTTTTTATAATCGAATATTCATATATTTAATTATCAATAAAACAAAATCATTGCACAAATATTAGCCTTCTTGAATGAGAGAGTGAGAGAGAGAGAGGGAGGAGTAGTTGAGGCAGTGCTTATAATTCTGTTTATAATTCTGGTTAGAATGCCTTTTAATAATAATTATTGAGTTTCAGCGTCTGGCCTTGTATTATCTTAGGTTGATAATTCTGGTCATTTGTAAAAGATCTTTCTGTATGGGTCGTGAGAATGATGTCATAGTAAAAACTGGGTCACGACTGAAAAAGTTTGAAGAACCCTGCTTCAAACTATTGGTGATTCGATACCGTTCACAGTGTATGCTTCATTCATTCCTCCTGACACACGTCTCTCTACCTGATCATTCGTTACCCTCCTATATAGCTCCGCCCATATTTCTCTCCTCCTCTCCCACTAACATCCCCCCTCCCTCCACCTGCAACTGTTGCCAGATCAGACGAGGCTCAAACCAAGTCGCTGGTGGAAGAAGTGTGGACCCTTGATCTGTCCGGAGCTGTACACAGTATCTAATAACTTTTCCTAGAAGGTCCAGACCACAGGTAATGCCAGTACATCGTGTTCACTTGCATGGTTGACCATAAGGACTACAAACATGGACCTTCTACATACTTCATGTATGTAAACATGCTGTTGTACAGTAATTATCAAAGTGAAATACGTCTTGCTTCTATAGAATTGTACTGCACCATACTCTTAGTTAATAATCATATCTATACATATACATCTACATAACATTCTAATATATAATACAGTGATGGAAGAAATAGGGAGGGACACGAGTGATGAGGGAGGCGAGGAGCTAGGGCGAGAAGAGGAGGAGGGAAGGGTGAGAAGGGGGGGATGTAGTTGTGGTTAGGAAGGGTTTGGGAGGGTGTTGGGGGGCCACACTTTCCTTCGAATGCGTCAATATGACTGGCTAGCTTTGTGCTATTTTTCACGAGTAAACTCCTCGCATAACACATATAAGAATATGGTATGTCAGCCATAAATTACGCCCGGGTGTTAAAGATAGTGTGTTGAAATATTATATTGATACAACGATTCGTTTAGGAGATATTTGCGAAAAACACCGTCTGTCCGGCGCTGAAACGTATAGTAAGTGTAAATAAAAACTTTCCGGGTTTCACAACAGATGCATCCAACCCTCCTCCATCCCCACCCCACCCTACTCCCTTCCCAATGCTCCCCAGTCCCCATACCCCTCTTTCCCACACTCTACCTCAAAACAGGTCATCACTGGAGCCGGCCCCACCAGACACACACACACACACACACACACACACGTCCAGGGGTGTATATATAAGGGGACCAAAACACAGAAGCGGACACAGTCCTCCGGAGACGTCAACACTGAAGATATACTTACTTGCATCCTCTCTCCAACTCTAAAGGTGAGACAACTCCAGAAACTCGCGACTTTCTTTTCCTCTCTCTCTCTCTCTCTGTATGTCCTGGGGGGTGGATGCACGAAAGACCTTAGCGGCCGTTAAGTTACCTTAGCCGCCATTTTTGCCCTTAACTCACTATGGTGGTATGCACGAACAACCTTAGCGTCAATTGTGGCGGCCATCTTTAACCTTACGGCTAAGGGTGGTCGAGAGCACCCTTTAGACGACCATAGGCCCGGCCCGCCCGTCTCAGCGGCATAGGGTTGAGTAGTGGAGCGTTGTGCTGCCGGACCTGCCCAAATTATCGTACAGTAATACCGAAATTATGGTACTTTCTTCAAAATTATGGTACGCTGTGCACATCAATTATGTTATTATTATTGTACTGTGCTAATCTTTACTAATAAGCAAATTTTTAATAACCAAGTTATATTATAGGCCTACTATAAAAGAGGAAAATCACATAGGTTAAAAATCCTTTTATTTGTTATTATTTTTAAATTATATCCTTGACTAGATGCTCTTTTCTTACCATAATTATTTATTTTGTATGTTCCGACATTGTATTGGTCTACTACAACTACCACCATTGTCCTACCACAACAACAAACATTACACGGGGAATGATAAGTTTGGAAAATCATCTAAACGGGAATCATTATCACCACATTCACTACTACCACAACTACAACCTTCACATAAATAGAGAAGAAAAGTAGACAGTAAGAGAGGAAGTAAGGTGGTCAGAAATCTCAGCATACTCTGGTTGTAATAGCTAGGTCTAGGCCCCTGCTATGAAGTCGGCAAATTCAAAGTTTCTCAATCCTCCAAACTATGCTTGGAAACAAATTACCCTATAGCCTACATACTAAATCAACGCGTACTCTGGTGTGATGTGGACGAATGGTAGCCACCAGAAAATCTGTTCTCTTTTTTTCCTTTCAGTTATCATAATCATGAGTTCTTCATCAGCTGCAGTATAATTTGCAATCTTGCAAACTTAGTAGGAGGTTCTTCTGCCATATCAAGTAATTAAATGCCAAAATAAATACTTCTATGCTAAAGAAATCTCACACAATGTTCACCTCCCACTTCACGCAGTGAAAATGAGTCATTTGTTTGTTTTCTGTGATAAGCTGTCATCCCAACTGACTTCTGATTGGCTTATGTTACCTAACGTGTCTATGAAGCTGCCCTCTCATTGGCCCAGAGAATGTCAGCTGGTGGTCCATAGTCGGAAGGGAATGGAACGAAACAAACATGGCCGACTGCTAAGATCACCTAAGGGAACACTAAGGTTGATGTTAAGGTCAATAGAGCATACAACCATAGCAGCGACCTTACCATCCCCTTAGTGAAACTGCCTAAGGTTACCTTAACGGTCACTCCGCTAAGGTCTTTCGTGCATCCGGCCCCTGCTCTATATCTTACATTTTCCGTCCACGTTTTAGTAGTAGTCTAATTCCCAGGACGAGAAATGCCTTACAATATTAATCTTATGCCAAAGTTAAGCCTCAGTTAGTTTAAAGGTAACCAGCAGAGAGTAGCAGCCATTACTGAGTTGGGTCGAGACACATTTGATGCCTTAAGGTGGTAATTCTTTTTTGGTACATTGGAGTGCCTTGATTCCTCCAAAGTATACCAGGAAACACAGGACCAGAAGAGCAAAAATAATGGTGTTCTGCTGTTGCTTGGAATATTTTGGAGGATTCAGCAGTTGCTCCAGATTTACCAACACAAAACTTCCCTCTTAACCCATTATCAATTTCATTCCGGTGGTGGTATTATTTTAGTGTTATGTGTATCTTAGTTTACATAACGCTATAGACAACACTTCTTCCAGTCTTTGTAATCAGTACTGCATAACATTACGTAATCCAATATATCAGCAGGAATATTCTATGGTTATCATGTCTGACTGACCAACACGGACCCTGAGTAATTTTATAATCATGATGTTGACAGATGGCTCGTATGTTGTTGGTGGTGGGTGTGGTGGCGGCCTGTGTGGCGCTGGTGTCGGCAAGTTGTGTCAAGTTCTGCAACCATCCTAATGGGCAATTCGGAAAATATCTGTGTTGTGACGGTCAGTATATAACGCTTCCTTATTGTTGTATAAAATGAAGGTTACTTACTATAATTGGGTGTGAAATTTATGGTGCATCTATTTTGATATTATTGAGCAACGGGTCCATGGTTATGTGACTCTGTTTAAGGGGGTGCGGGAATAGGGGGACAGTCTTGGGGGGGTTTAGGTGGGTGTGGGAGTTTTGGGGGAGTTCGGGAGTAGGGGGACAGGCTTGGGGGGGGAGGTTAGGGGGGGTGCAGGAATAGGGGACAGGCTTTCTATCCACCCCAAGCCTGTCCCCCTATTCCCGCACCCCCCAACCTGTCCCCTACTCCCGCACCCCCTTAAGTAAATTGAGAATGGAGAATATTATGTAGCACTGGTTCAACATATCGTTTTGAAGGGGAGATGTCCAAGAGTTAATCAATCACTTTCCTTCCTCAGAGAGCCCCGGGAGGTGCCCCCCGGTGCGTGACCTTTGCCCTGCGGCAAATTTCGAAAGCAGGGTAAGTCCACCACTCCGTCCATCAGATACTCAACATATGTCTTGGGTGGTGAGGTGAAGTGAAGGGATATCTGGCTGATTCCTCTACGTAAATTATGTCAGGATATGCAATCTTAACTCAGTAGGCGAGTGTGAGATTTGTTATGTTGTATATATAGGTGGATGGGAGAGATCAAAAGCAACATAAAATCATCAGTAGCCTACAATCATATATTGTATAGTCGACATAGTTATGAGTTACTGAAGACCTATAGAGGCAAGTAGGGACACCAAGAGTAGTATATCCACTAATGTACTTACAGTAAAGAGCTTGTTTGTTAAGGCAGGAATCTGTTGTTTGGTAAAGTTATGCATGACCAATAGTGATTCCTCCAAATTATGCCACGAAACAGATCCCCTACTAGTAACATGCACTGGGGTCGTCTGTCTCCTGGTATAGTTTGGAGGAATCAGTAGCCTTCCAATTTACCAACAAGAGATTCCTCCTTTATAATAATGGGCACCTCTCTCTCTCTCTCTCTCTCTCTCCCTCCCTCAGCCATGCACCTTTGACCCTGAGTGTCTGCCATTCGGGAAGTGCTGCTTTGACATCTGTAAAAAAAGGTCTGTCTGTAAGTCACCTCTGTAGGACGTCAGGAGGCGCTATAGGAAGCCTCACTCACTGATACATACACGCTCAAGTTGACAAGATGAGAGTTCGATATGTTCAAAAGGACTCAAGAAAGTGAAGGGGGCTCTCTTAATTAATATGCATGCATGTCTCCAACACACACATACACTGGTTCCATACTTCAAATGGTTGTAACACACACACACACGTTTCATACTTCAGATGGTTGTAACAAGCGAGTATGTGCTGTATGACATCATGTGTAAAACTTAACTATAGCTATTGTTTTTAGGTTTGTTGCTGTTATACCTGAATAAATAAACATTCTGTCGGATATATACCTGTTTACCTCTCAACTGCGTGGGTTCCTCTTATTAGATTCTGGCAAGGTAAGTAAGGTTGAGGTATAAACAAAAAATAAAATAAAAACACAAAAAAGTTCGACAGAGCATATTTGTGCCATTTTAATACACAGATCCTCAAGGAAAGGGAAATCTTAGTGTGATATCTTAATCATTGGCATATTTAATGTCTGGTTTGTATGCAGACATCATGAGAGCTGTCAAATGTGGTGGTAGGATCTCTGACTTCTTTTCCTTGCCAACTGCATAGAGTTTGACAGGGGTGTGTGTGTCCTTGCCCCTACACTTTTCAATGTCTATATTACCTGTGAGTTTGGTTTCGGCTGTGGAGTATAGTTTCTGCAAGGCATCCTTCGGCTATCATAAGATGTCAAATCTGGACTTTGCAGATGATAATGCATAGTAATGTTGAGACACTGGAGATTGCTGTGATTACCGTCCAAGCATTACACGAGAAGGATAAGGATGGTATTATCAAACTTTCTCTTCGACGTCGATAACTCCCATTGTAATATAATGGGTGTCACGAACTCACTCAGCAATAACATCTGGCATTCTCTCTCTCTCTCTCTCTCTCTCTCTCTCTCTCTCTCTCTCTCTCTCTCTCTCTCTCTCTCTCTCTCTGAAATAATCCTTGTCATGTCGTGTGGGGATTCGTATTCTGAAGATTTTGAATAATACACCATGTTTGAATCTCTTATGGTGGCAAGAGAATCCTTCCTAATTCTCACTGCTCAGATTATATGCCAGAACGGATTGTAAGCCTCACAAACCAGACATTACTGTTACTATGAGTGCATAGTATGTTGACCACATGAATTCTTACACTGGTTTTATAAAAAGAGAGGTCATTATTGTGGAAGTATTGCAATGAATGGTCTACCAAGTGACTCAGTGATTGTTTTGGTTTGCGGGAAGACGCCAGTGGAAGATGCTGGTAGACGAATCCACCGTGTGACTACACGCACACTTTTTGCCACCAGTACGGGCATCATTTGGTAGCAAAATACCAAAAGATGCCAGAAAATATCTCTCGTGTGACACGGGCTTAAGGGATGGGGTGAGTAGTGATGTCTCAGTGGTCAGCAAACTTCAACACACAAAACATCCCTTTCTCTTCACTTCTCTTCACTACTCTGCAGACTTGAGGTGAGAGACTCTAGCTATAATCCCTTTGTCATAACTTATTGGGCTCCTTCTTACGTTTATTATTTTCCCCGTTATGATAAAATATATCAGCTATTTTTTATAACTCCACTGACGAGAGGAACTTTTCTATAAAATTTTCTGGTTTTAAGGAGTGAATCTGTTATGACCGAACAGATAATCTTTTCCCATATTTATAGCCAATAGTCTGGGATAGTTTGGAGGACCCAGTACCCCTCCAGTCAACGTACAACAAACAGACAGCCCCCTGAAACTATATAAAAACAACTGGAAAGAGATCATTGAACGTATACCTCTCGAATAATATAAAAAAAGAAAGAAATTGGAAAAGCAAACCCTATAAACATGCACTCCCTCTGAAAGGCTACTCTTTTCCTCCGACGTGATACCGTATAAAGAAAGATACAAGTGATGAGTATTATATTAGAGTATTTCTGTATGTTGTTGACAGATGGCTCGCATGTTGCTGGTGGTGACTGTGGCGGCAGTCTGTGTGGCACTGGTGTCGGCAAGTTGTGTCAGTTTCTGCCAGGATCCTGATAGACCTCGGGGAAAATATCTGTGTTGTGACGGTAAGTATAAAAGGTCCCCATACTGTGTTGTGACGGTAAGTATAAAAGGTCCCCATACTGTGTTGTGATGGTAAGTATAAAAGGTCCCCCTCCTGTGTTGTGACGGTAAGTATTGAAGGCTTCTGATCCTCCTGAATTTGCCACGAAACAAGCTCCTTACATATAGGTCGTATTTTGTGACAATATTTGAAGGACTCAATAACCTCCAATATTTAATGCAACCAAACCTACCCTTTATATACAATAGCCTACTATACCGTATTTTTATGTATTTGTATGTACAAGCACACACGTGGGACACTCCAGTAATGGTTAGTAGTAACGAACACTACATACAAACCTCTGGGTAGAAAGTTGGGTTCATAACTGTACATACATTGACTCTCTCGCTTGCTGGTGACTTGGGTTGGTGTCAGACTTCCAGCAGAATTATAAGTTTTGAACACAGAGGACTGCAGCCCCGATATTCTCATGGTTTTACACGATTAAGGTATATTCAAATTTGTTACTAGATCATATTTCTGTATACAGTACTGTATGTATGATACGAGACTAGCTGAGTTAATGTACAATTCCATTATATATTATATATATTCAATATGTAGATGTGTTCATGACATTTTCTTCCTCTTGGTGTCGTTTTCTCTCTCCTCACTTCCACGGCTTTGTTGTCCTCCACCTCGCCAGCTTCCTCCTCGGTTACCTCGTCCAGCCATCTTGATTTGTTCCAAATAGTTGCACAAATAACTTTTATATCACCCACAAATCGGCAAAATATAAACACTTTTATCTCACCCACAAATCGGCTAAACACAAACACCACAGCAAAATTTCCAACGCAACCACACGTCTTCTTCCGACCAAGCTCCGTCTCCGTGTCACCAGCGTGTGTGCGTATGTGTATTTATCACACAAATTATTGTTACTATTTTTTTTAATTCTCACATTTTTTTTTTTTGAGAGAGAGAGAGAGAGTGAGAGAGTGTGTGTGTACTCACCCACGGCCTTCTTAAGAAGGCCTGATACATAGGTGAAGATTTTGACCTGACGTCACCAAACTCGGTCCTTCTCTCCTGTCAGTCACCTGCTCAGCAAGACCGAGAGGTCCGAGAGAGTTAATCAGTTGTACAGGTATGTGCTTGTGGAGAGGAGTGCTGTGCGTGGTCTATATTTCAATCTAGTTATTTTTGTATATGGTGGTAATTGAAGTCAATTCAGTTATTTACACCAATACCAGATATGCCAAGCAAGTGTTGTGTGCCTCGGTGTAATGGAAATTATGCTACTGGCCCTAAAGTTATGTCATTATTTGATCAACCACCAAAATTGTCAATAGTCTATCCTCACCCCACTTTAAAATCAAGGCCTCTCTTTTTCATGTTTGATGCAGTGCATTTACTGAAATGCGTGAGAAATAACTGGTTAGCTCAAAAAGACACTGAAAAGAACATGAAGTTTCCCCAGTTTCCCTTTGATAATTTTGACAGTATACCCACACAAGTTTACAATGCACCTTTCACAACTTTGAAGAAGCTTCACTCTCTGGAAGCAGAGTCACTCTTAAAACATGCATATAAACTCTCACTAAAATCACTTTGTCCGTCAAATTTAGAAAAACAAAATGTTAATTTAGTGCTACGCATATTTAATGAGTACGTCATCCAGGCACTGCAAGGTTTAGGGGAAACTCATTGCTTGCCCTTTTTCCGTGAGGTTGCACATTACATAAAAATAATGTATGTATGGTGGACTATTATGAACGTTAATTCACCATTGAAAGGTGCCCGTCTTAAACAACAATATGCTACTCCATTAACAAATGATGTTAATAACGAAAGCTATTTATTCCTGCATAAGTTTTGCAATTGGCTAGAGACTTGGGATAGTTTACAAGGCACTGGCAAATTAAGCAGAGAAACATTTACTGCAATAAAACATACAACCCTAGCAATGATCGAGGTAACCAATTATTGTATTAAGGAACTAAAAATGACCTACATATTAACAGCAAAGTTTCAGACTGATCAACTTGAGGCCAGGTTCAGCCAGTATCGCCAGCTTGCAGGTTGTAATTATAATGTCTCTATGCGACAGGTCTATGAGTGTGAAAAAAAAATAAGGATTATGTCAGTACTAAAGATACCCCTAAGAGACCAGAATGTAGATGTAACTGATGTAGGAGAAACTAATTGGGATAATATGGAGAACAGAAAATTATGTAATTTGAATGGGTTTGATATTGAAATTTCACAAGATGACATTGAAAAAAGCTTAGAGTTACTTCCAATTATAACATATTTGGCAGGCTACTGTTGCTTTGTGGTTACCAAAAAACTGAAATGTAACTTCTGTAAAGACTTGCTAACTTGTAATGAACATGTAGAGGATTTGCCGGACAATAACAATTACATACAAGGGATTTCTAGAGGTTCTCTTCTGTATCCAGACGAGGCTGTAGTTAACATTATTCTTTATAATTACATTACAATAAACAAACTAACAGCATACTCGCAGTTCATACATTCTCTGAACCAGAGAAATGTTGCTACAGAAGTAACCATCAATATCCTTGCGGATCATGATGCTTTCCTCCCTATAAATAACTGCGACAATGATCACTCTATTAACATACTCCAGAAGATGTTAGTATGGGCATCAACAAATGCATTGCTGAACAATTTTTGTGCAAAAGAAAATGATAACATACACCGAAGTAAGGTTACAGGGAAAAAGAGGAAACTCCAAACATTAACTTAAATTTAACACATATAAATAGATATACATATATAGTAAGTTATTATTACAATTATTGTTATATTGTATTATAATTCATATTATTGTATTATATTATATTAGATTTATAGAATTCAACTCTTAAGTACACATGTTTTTTGTTTATTCTAATTTTACATTCGATGGCCTTCATTCTAAGGTTTAAGCTATGCAATTCACTTCTGTTATATGAATAAATATTTAGGCAAACAAACTGAAATATAGTAAGCAAGTGCTATGGGAGAGCGGGGAGAGCGTACTCAGTAGGACCGAGTAGGCTGACGTCACGGGCGACCTGTCAGGCCTGTATTAAGAAGGCCGTGACTCACCCCTCACTCCCAACCACCAATAACGAGTGGTGTTGCGCAACGTGAAATGGCCGCGGGTAGGAATCGCCTCAACATGTTGAATTTTTGAAGTTTCAACATGTTGAATCAACACGTTGCGCAACGTGTGGCTCAGTGTGGACGGGGCTTTACTCTATTTGAAAGACTATATTTCTTGCTGTGTCCTCTCATTTAGGTATTCCTTGTTGACACAAGTTTTCTATATCTATCTTTTCTTTTTCTGTAACATATTTGTGACACGGTACAGGATTTGCGGCTCCGATGCTACAGCGAGGCCGCAGCGGTGGAGCCGCATAGTGTGACAATGGCCTTAGACTTAGTAGCCATCTAGTTACTGCTCTTTGTACTTTTTCTAATTTAGTGATATGTTTCTTTAAATGTGGGTTTTATACTACTGCAGCATATTCCAAGGTAGGCCTTAATAATGGATGTGATTATTTTCTTGACCATTTCTTTATCTATATAAGTGAAGGCCACTCTCAAATTTGCTAACAATGTATAAATGTTTCTCACTTTTTCATTTATGTGATCATCTGGTGCCAATTTCTTATTGATCGTTACCCCTAAATCTCTTTCTTTCTCTGCTTTATTTAATATTTTAATTCCAAGCTATTCCTGCCAATTTGGTCTTCTATCACTTCTTTCAAATTTAATAACATGACACTTATCTGCATTAAACTCCATCTGCCATTAATTACTCCAATCAACCAATTTGTTTAAGTCTTCTTGTAACTTTTTACAGCTAGTTTTCATTTTTAATTGTTCTTTGTACCTTAGCATCATCAGCACTCAGCAAACATATTCATAAAAGTGACATCTGTAACGTTTACTCCTATATCATTTATATAAATTAAGAACATTATTGGTGCCAATGCTGAGCCTTGAGGAACTCCACTTGTGACCTTCAGCCACAGAGAGTAGTTCCCTCTTAGTACTGTTCTCATTTTTCTTCCCTACCAGGAAATCTTCCATCTATTTTAGTAGTTTTCCTTTCACTCTTCCTTGCTGTTGTAATTTCCATACAAGTCTTGGTTCGGAACTCTGCCAAAAGCTTTTTTAAACTCTAAATAAATACTATCCTAAACCCAAAGTTTCTCTCTGTTATCATCTGATTTTTCTCCAAGTGCTCAACCCAATTTCTTCTTATAATCTTTTCTAAATTTTACATACTACACTTGTTAGTGATACAGGTCTCTAGTTAAGTGGGTCTTGTCTATTTCCTTTCTTAAATAATGGGACTATGTTTGCTTGCTTCCAACTCTCAGGTAATTTTAAATTCCTTGCTGTTATGATTTTTGAAATTTTATAAATAGTGTATGTGTGTCCTATTATTTTGTATTTCCGCTTGTGTGTCATTCTCTTTGTATTTATGTGTTTGTGTATATCCTATTATCTGTATTCCCGTGTGTGTTACCTTCTTTGTATTTCCGTGTGTGTGTGTGTGTGTGTGTTAGATATTGACACGTGCTCCCCCCTACAGTTTCCCTAATGGTTAATCATGTCAACAAACCCCACCAAGGGTATCACAGTGTGGTCGGTGTGTGTCAGCGCTGTGTGGGGCTCCAATGTCAATATCACTTTACATTAAGGGACCCTGTGATGTAGTCAGAAATTTGGAGGTAAATGAGTCCTTCAAATATTGCCACGAAACACCACCTATTTATGGAAGGAAGGTGTTTCGTGGCATAGTCAGGAGGAATCAGAAGCCTCCATTTCCAATACATAATTCCTCCAAACTATCCCAAGCAACAACAACAGGCCACCATTATTTTTGTTTATCTGCTGGTCCTGTTTCCTGGCATACTTTGAAGGAACCAAGGCACTTCAATATACCAAATGTATAAAGGACAGTACCAGAGTTCAGTAGAATATTTGATGATAGAACATAATCATTTCCCATAATTGTGTGGTTCATTGATATTATATTGTAGTGGCGCCATGTGCTTGTGCACCACTCCTTATTCTTTTGTGCATTCCCCGGCCTCAGCCATCCCACAGTCTGGCGGATACGCTAATCCTTTCCCCTGTCGCAGCTTAATCTCCCTTGGGACTCCGGCGCCAGCCTCCTTCCCTTGTCCCAGGTATGATTCATATGGGTGCAGCGCACCTGTGGACGAGCTGGATCACGTGACGACGCTACATCCGGGGCTCGTAGACACCTGAATAAAAGAGGCGCGTTACGCCCAGATGACAGACTATCCTGCTGGCTACAGTAAAAGAAGGATCAGCCCTGCTCTCGCCGTCGTCATATACCTACATACTCACGTGTTCCTGCTTCGATCACACGTGGTGTTTCTGCTCTACACAACTAATGACTCTCCACTGCAACTACCGACTCTCCACGACGCTGCATGACAGGCTGGCCTTCCCGATACCTACATGTACTGCATTACTGTGTATTACCAATAAACTGTACCGTGTATTCTGGAGTCTGTTCACCCGGGTAGAAACATAAGGGCTTCCTTATCGTTTTAATATGTATACCCAGTACGGTTGGCCACAGGGATTCTTGCACAAGAGGTCGATCAATCATTATTCTGGCAATACTGCAATGAATGAATGGTCTACCAATTATGTGACTCTGCAATTGCATAACAACAAAACTAATAATAATAATAATAATAATAATAATGTTGTACTGTAGTTAAGTAATCTTACATTTTCTGTATGTTGTAAGCTCTTGAACACAACAGCATAATGCGTGTGTGTAAGAATTCCTGTGGCCAAAACAGGTTAACATTACGGTACTGTATATGATATTATGTGGATGTAATAAACACATCTATAGTCAAACCAGAATATACTGAGCCCTAGGGTGGGGTCCGGATTAAGAGCGGCATTGCCAAATCATCACCAAAACAAACCCCATATCGTTAACATTTTAATGCATAAGCCAATTTGTAGTAGCTCTAAGTATTCGATATATAATACAATGTTAAAAAGAAGTATTTATAATGACGAATTAGGTTCATTGTATGTATATTGACAACAACTCTATACAACATGTGACATACTATTTTGCACATGCTGCCACATCTCCTGTGACAAAGGGTTAATGGCGGGTCAAGGACGCGTGTACTCATGTCAGTCACCTGGTCATTCTCGCACCAACCACTATGGACCACACATCTCCCAAGCGCGTCGGTGTTCTCCACAGCCAAGCCAAGGAAATTATTTATCCTCAATGAGAAGGCCAATAGAGGACCTCTATTAGATCCCTCTCAGTCAGTTGCTCGTACAGCGAAGGCAACCCCATTAAATTTATCACAGAGAATGTTGGATACCATGTGGGTATGTTTTGGTGATGATTTGGCAACGCCGCTCTTAATCCTCGACCCTACCCGAAGGCTCAGTATATTCTGGTTTGACTATAGTATATATTTTCTTTTTGTATAACTGTAGGCTTCATCTTGGTCAGTATGCGTGGCTGGTAAAGGCTGTGTGACAGGGTATGGGTCCTGAGGGAGACTAGAGGGGATTACAGGTATCAAGATGGAATCGGGCGCGGGGTCAGGAAGGATGGGAGTGGGGCTAGGCGAGTTGGTTTTGTCAGTGGGTAGGTGAATTGGTGGGGGGGGGGAGAGGGACAGGTAGGGGGGGGGTAGGAGAAGTGGAACAGGACCGGGGAGGAGGCGCAGGTGTTGGTGGGGAACTATGGGAGGAGAGGGGTGAGGCAGGATGGAGTAGGGGTAAGGATGGAGTTGAATGGGAGGTAGGTGGTGATTGTGGATGAGGATGGTTTACAGTAGGTATAAGCGGGGTAGGGGACTGTGAGCGAGGGAGTGGTTGGGCCGAAGGTTGGGGTGTGTATGTGTCTGTGGTATGGGTGTCGTGGGGTGGAGTAGGTAGGAGTGGTGGTCTGTAGTGGTTGGGATAGGCGGGGTGGTAAGTATGGGTGGTGCAGGATGCACTGAGGTGTGTGTGGTTGGAGGTGTTTGTGTGGGTGTGGTGATGTGCGCTGGCTTGACCCGTTACCAGGACGTGACTTATGGTTTCCCTGCTACCTGGATTTTAACGGGGTATGGGCCAGTGTATGGTTCTTATAGCGGTGTCCTGTGGGAGTCAGTATGCAGGAAGAGGTGCGTGGTGGTGTGCAGACCAGGTGGTGTGTAGGTTGGCCTGAAAGCATTGGTAGGGCGTTCGTGATGGCTGCTTTCAGGGCCGGGAGAAAGGAGGGGTTGGAGGTGTCCAGGCTTGGCCGGGTAGGTGTAGGTCTTCTCCAAAAACAAGTTCTGCTGGGGAGTGGTGTAGATCCTCCTTTACAGTAGCGTGGATGGTCAGGCGGATGAGAGGAAAGGCATCGGACCACTGGTCGGGCTGCAAGGCGTGGAAGGCGTTCTTCAGTCTCCTGTGTAGCCGTTCAACCATGCCATTGCTGCTGGGGTGGTATGCTGTTGTTTGCTGCCTCTTGGTACCGAGTAAGGTAAGCAGCTCTTGCCACGCCCTAGACTCAAACTGGGTACGATAACTGCCAGAGGTCCAAGGTTAGCAACCCATGTGTTGAGGAAGTGGCGAGCGGTACCTTCGGTGGTGATGTCAGCCATAGTCATGGTGGTGCACCAATGTGTTGTCTGGTCCACACAGGTGAGGAGGCACCAAGAACCTCGTGATGGTGGAAGGGGTCCGACAATATCCACGTGAACTGTGTGGAACCTGCTGGTGGGAACGGGGAACTCGTGTAGGGAAGTTCAGGAGCGGCATCTGTTGAATGGTAGAAACATGGGGAACAACTTGGGTGCCCTGGAAAGTGCGTCAGCTACGGCATTATCTTCACCTTTGACATGCCTGATGTCCGTGGTAAACTCAGAGATGAATGCTAGGTGTCGTGTTACCCTTGGAGACCAGTTAGTTCCTAGTTGTTGCATCGCGGTTGTAAGTGGCTTGTGGTCCGTATGGATGTGGAAACTCCTGCCTTCCAAGAAGTGACGGAAGTGCTTGACAGCTTCATGGTTGGCTACCAGTTCCCTGTCGAAGGCGCTGTATTTCCACTGTGGTGGCTCCAGGTGCTTGCTGTAGAAAGCGATGGGCTTCAGCATACTGCTCACTTCCTGCTGCAGGACAGCTCCTATTGCGTCATTGGATGCGTCGGTGTAGATTGACGTGGGGGTGTGTGGTGTGGGGTAGGTGAGGAGAGTGGTGTCGGTCAGGCGTCGTTTGACATCTTGGAAGGCGTCGGTTGCAGGAGTCGTCCATGTGAGCTTTTTTTGAGACGTTTTCTTTAGGCCTTCGAGTAGGTCGTGGAGTGGGACCAGGGCTGAGGCGGCGTGAGGAATGAAGCAGTGGTAATAATTAATGACGCCTAAGAATTCCCGTAGTTTTCTGGCAGTGGTGGTTAGAGAGAATTCCCTGACGGCTTCCACCTTCTGTGGCAGCAGGGTAATACTGTTGGGTGTAACCTGGTGTCCGAGGAAGTCCAGACTGTCAACCCCTAGGACCCACTTGGAGGGGTGTATCTTAAGGCCGTACTGCTGCAGGCAGTCACACAGTTCCCTCAGGTGCTGCTGATGTTGGGAGTGGGTGTGTGAGGTGACGAGGATATCGTCGATATAGACGACGGTGTAATCCAGTCCATGTAGCACCTTATCTATGAACCTCTGGAACGTCTGTGCAGCGTTACGTAATCCAAAGTTCATAGAAGGGAACTCGAACAGGTCAAAAGGAGTAGTGATTGCAGTCTTCTTAATATCGTCCTCCTCTACCGGTATCTGGTGGAAGGCACGTACAAGGTCAATTTTGGAGAAAACCGCACACCCTTAGAGCTTGGAGTGGAAGTCCAGGACGTGCGGTATTGGGTACCTGTCTGGAATGTTGGCAGCATTCAAGGCTCTGTAGTCACCACATACTCTCCATTCACCTTCCTGTTGCTTGGAAACCATATGAATCATTACCTGAAATTCCCTCTTTGCTGCTTCTAGCCTCTCAGGGGGCATCCTCCGGGGTTTGGCGAAGATGGGGGGGCCAGTTGTCGTGATGGTGTGACAGATACCTGGGTCATGCACAAGCTGTGTGGTGGAGGTGGCACGATGGTTAGGAAATTCCTGTATAATGTGTTCATATGAATTGGAGTGTGTTATGTGCGTGATGGTAGGTGTAGGGTGTCTGCAATGTTTGGCTTGGATGATGGCTCCTGATGGCTGGTGAATAAGGCGTTGTCGTTTTGCATCGATTAGGAGATCGTGTGCCGTAAGAAAGTCCAGCCCCAGGATGGGGGCTTGCACATTCACCATGACGAATGGCCATACCACAAACTCTTGGCAGAGGAGGGTGATGCCCCTGCTCCTCGTGCCTTAGGTAGCGATCGGTGACTTGTTAGCAGTGAGCAGGTTGTAGGCAGTAGAGGCCTGGCATTCCCTCTCCGCAGCCATTGGGGGAACAACATTCACCTCTGAACCAGAGTTGACGAGGAAGTTGTCCCCAGATTCTAGGTCTTCTACCCACAGGAGGGTGCTGGTGGTGTGATGAGGTGGTGCGTTGACGGGCCGGTAGTAGTGGTCCGTGTTGTGGTTGACAGGGAGGGGCACTTGGAGGTGGTGGTACTCTGTAGGTGTGTTGCTGGGTGGCCCTGAAGTGGAAGTCGTTAGGTGGGCGGTAGTGTGGAGGGCATTGTCTTGCCACCGCCTTATTCGTTTCCATGCGTTTGTCTGGCAGACAGGCGGTTGGAAGAGGAGCCCCAGGAGCATGGGGGTGATAGTTGCGAGCGGCGTGGCCAAACCTCTGGTGCAGTAGGTGGTGTTGTTCCAACGTTGCGAGTTGCGAGGGGTTACCTGGTGCGTAGTAGGGGGCGCCTGCCATGGTGGGGGCGCACACTGTTGTTGGTGCTATGTTGGAGGTGGGGAATATGGAGTATGGGGTGGTTGTTGAGATGGAGTGGTCCACTGGTGCAGGGGTGTAGGTTGTGGGGTGTATAGGGTGTCAATTTTGTTGCTGATTGCTTGTAGTTGTTGAGTAATGGAGGTGTACATTGAGTGTGTTGGGTCTGTGTAATGTTGGTGAGCTGATGGAGGTGTAGGTTGTGGAAAAGGTGATGGTGTTGGGCGTTGTTGGTTGTGGGGTGTCAGGGGGTGGTGTGGTTGTGGGGTAGTGAGGTTGTTGAGTAGGAAAAGGTAGATGATGTTGAGGTGGAGGAGCAGGAGGTTGTTGTTGTGAGGATGGCTGAGGAGGTGGTGCAGTCGTGGGCATGGGTGGCATGGCGATGGTGGCGGCAGTGTGTTGTGCGGGCCACGTGGTTGCACCATCGGTGTAGGTGGTCATGAGGACATCAGCCAACTTGGCGTACTCATGCAGGGGCAGGTTGGGTTACTTGGGTTGTGTCTGGAGGTGCAACTGGATATCAGTAGGGAGCAGCCTAGAGTGTCTGCCCTTCAGGACGTCATCGTTGAAGGGTGTGGCGGCTTTCTTATTAAGTTGCTGCATGTGGCGTAGTAACTCGGAGAGACAGCGCCCCTCCAGCTGCACCTCTTCCAGCGCCCTGAGGTACTGGTGGGGAGTCATGCCGTGCTGAGTGAGAAGGCCTGTATACACGTGAGAAATGTGGTGTCTCACCGTGTTGCCACGCTCGATAATGCTACATCATTTGGTGGATATATGGTGATAGATGGGATGCGTGTGACTGCCTGAGAAGACAACATCTACATCCAACTCTTAGAGTATGTGACTAGAGGCTTCCCCACCACCTGTGATCGCCTAGACCCTGACATTAAACCCTTTTGAATGGAACGTGACCGCCTGTACCATGACGGAGAGCTTGTGCTACTTGGATCCTGCATCATAGTTCCCTCTGCCCTTCGACGTGATGTCCTAGAGCGCCTTGACGACAGTCACCGTGGTGTGGAGGCCACTGTGTGGTGGCCTGGGATTAATTCTGACATTGTGAACGTGGTGAGGGCAAGTGGGGCTTGTCAGATGATGCAACCAAGTCAGCAGCAGAAGCCTTTGGTGGCCTCAGAAGTCCCATCCAGGCCCTTTGAGAGCGTGTCTGCGGATTTTTTTAGTATAGCAGGAAATTCTTTCCTTGTGTATGCAGACAGGCTCTCAGGATGGCCTATGGTGGCTGTGTGGGTCCAATACCACTGCTTCTGCCACTATCACCTTTTTTTCGGAAATTCTTTAGAGACCTGGGTATTCCGTGTGGCTTAGGACTGATGAAGGGCCACAGTTTACCAGTTATGCTCTTAAAGACTTCCTGCATCGCTGGGGCGTGTGTCATGAGGTGTTCTCACCACATTACCCTCAGAGCAATGGCCACCCAGAGGCGGCGGTGAAGTCTGTGAAGCAGCTGGTGATAAAGACAGCACCGTCAGGAACTCTCACCGAGGATTTCGACCGAAGATTACTAGAATTACGTAATACCCCGAGACAGGATGGTCGCTCCCCTGCCCAAGTGTTGTTCGGCTGCCCGCTACGCTCCTGTGTCCCCACACATAGCACATCTTTCTCTCCCGAGTGGCAAGAGAGGACGGAGGAGTGTGATCGCCATGCTGTGGCACAGATGGAGGCAGCTAAGGATAACTATGATGCCCATGCCCACCCTTTGACACCACTTGACCATGGTGCTACCGTAAGGGTCCAGCATCCTATCATCAAGCGATGGGATACAGTGGGCACTGTCATGGGGATTGGTAGGAGTCGCGATTACCACGTAAGGATACCCTCGGGGCGTGTGTTATAGCGGAATCGCCGCTTCCTTCGTGCGATTCCCTCCCCTGCAGCTGTTGCTAACGATGGACGTAATGAACCGCCTGGAATTACCCCTGCCCAGAAGTGCCAGGACCCTGACTCTCCCAACCCACCTCATCGCGGTCGTCGGGGATGTAGGGGGCCACTACGCTGTTCATTGCATAGAGCCGAACAGTTATAGTTAGTCTACGAGCACGATGGGGGGAGGAAAAGATGTATGAGGACTGTTTAAGTTTAGATAGTTAAGGTTAAGGTATCCTTGCATGTGTCATATATGATTATAAATTATGTATGAAGACTGTTTGAGATTATATAATTAAGGTTAAGGTATACTTGTATGTGTCATATGTGATATGTATGAAGACTGTTTGAAATTATATAATTAAGGTTAAGGTTGTATGTGTTATAAGTAATATGTGTGAGGACTATTTAATGTTATATTGATAAGGTGCAGATATTCTTGTATGTATCATATATATAATGTCTGTACTATATGTTCATCTTACGTTCATGGTTATTTCCTATGAACGTGAAGAGGAAGGGGAGATGTATGATGACTATGGTGTAAAGGTTTGTTGTATGGTTCGTTCAACATTATGGTATGGTTAGGTCATTATCTTTTGTGGTATTAAGATTTATTGTTTCGTATCAGGTGTCAAGTCTCAGTGGCCATGTAAATAATCATTGATGTATATGTTTACCTCGCCACGGTATATCTTTGTTAAGGGTCAGTCTCACCTTTCACCTCCGCTTGTAAACACCTCCTGTATATATCACCTGTGACAATTAAAGGACAATATTTATATAGTGTTCTCCCAACCTAAGAATATATGGACATGTACGATACATCACCTTCTTTGTATTTCCGTGTGTATGTGTAAGATATTGACACGTGCTGGCCCCTACAGTTTCCTTAATGGTTTGTAGTGGACCCAAGTAGTAGGTTTGCCATATTTTGCTATGTCTCGTTTCATACCTACCCACCCAGCTAAACCACCCGCTCTAGGACTGACCTCAGTGACCCAGCAGCTAACAGAGCGAACACACTAGCTTCCCCCCTCTGTTCTGCCTCGCTTAACTCCTGCCGTCCCCACACCACAACGCTGTCCTTGGGTCTACTCCACATCCCTGATAATTATATTATTGAATAAAACCGTGCCTAGTATTGGTAGTATACTATAACACCCTTGGGTAGTAACGACCCCCTGACGTTACAGGTTAATCTTGTCAACAAACCCCACTAAGGGTATCACAGTGTGGTCGGTATGTGTCAGCGCTGTGTGGGGCTCCAATGTCAATATCACTTTACATTAAGGGACCCTGTGATGTAGTCAGAAATCTGGAGGTAAATGAGTCCTTCAAATATTGCCACGAAACACCACCTATTTATGGAAGGAAGGATGTAAGGCATATAGTCAGGAGGAATCAGAAGCCTCCATTTCCCATACAGTGTTGGTAAATCTGGAGCAACTGCATGATTCCTCCAAACTATCCCAAGCAACATTAACAGGCCACCATTATTTTTGTTCATCTGCTGGTCCTGTTTCCTGGCATACTTTGAAGGAACCAAGGCACTCCAATGTACCAAATGTATACAGGACAGCACCAGAGTTCAGTAGAATATTTGATTTTTTTTTTTTTTTTTTTTACATATAGTGAGTGGAGGAAAGGAAAAAACAAATAAATAAATGGTTCCATTTGCCTATTGGCATCCTCCACTCATAAAATATTTAAAACAACTGGATTTAAATTGCTGGGGGTTATAACTTGCTGGAAAACATTCCCTTGGTAGAGAATTCCACAGGGAAGTAGTACGGGGAGTAAATGAATTTTTGTAAGCAGATGTCCTGCAACGTGGAGGAGTCAGTGTGAACTCATGCGCATTCTCAGCTGCCCTAGTCCTCCGTGGGAAAACGCGAAGGGGTGGTATAATCAGGGCAAGTTCATCCGAACATTTCTTATAAAAGTATCTATAAAATAGTGCAAGGGAAGCAACATTTCTACGTACTGATAAGGGAGGGAATTCATTAGTGATCATAGGATTATTGATCAGTCTGATAGCTCTGTTTTGAATTTTATCTAATTGTCTTAACACCACCGATCCACAACCAGCCCACAGAGGTGAACAATATTCCATCTGGGAACGCACATGACTCTTATATATTACTGCTAACTGCTCGTCAGTCAAATAATTACAAGCTCTGTATAAAAGTCCCATCTTCCTAGATGCAGTTTTGGCAATGGATTTTACATAGGATGATAGGGAGTCCAACTGAGGTTTTCATTTAAAGTTACACCAAGGAGATCAATGCTGTGGGACTTGGGGATATTTGTATTATTGATATGATAGAACATAATCATTTCCCGTAATTGTGTGGTTCATTGATATTGTATGTATACCCAGTACGGTTGGCCACAGGGATTCTTGCACAGACTATATGGAAAGAGTCGAGGTTGATCGATCATTATTCTGGCAGTACTGCAATGAATGAATGGTTTACCAATTATGTGACTCTGCAATTGCATAACAACAAACCTAATAATAATAATAAATGTTGTACTGTAGTTAAGTAATCTTATATTTTCTATAAGTTGTAAGCCCCAGACTTGCTTCGAATAGCTTGCAGATCGAGTATTAATTAAGTGAGCTCAAGCAAATATGAAACAGGATAAGCGTTGTAATTGGTTCACTAGTATGTCAAATGCTTCGAAACTTCAACAACAAGAACTGGATACAAATTTTGGATTGCGAGTGTACAGTACACTTACTCATCATCATCATCATTATTCTATAGACTTAATGAGGCTTGACATTCAGAAACTTAGGTGACACTCAGGCGGGTGTTTCATTTAACCTTTAATTTCTCACCTGGATACTCAAAACGCGCCTTCACTGAAGGCGCCATTCGAGTGAAGGCGCCTTTTGATTCGGCGGGTCGAAGGCGCTTTTCAGAAAGGCGCGATTGCGATACTCAAAAAATTTCAATTGCGCCTTTGGTGTGCCTTTCAGCGATTTTGCGCCAAATCCTCAAAAGGCGCCTTTTGATACTCCAGCCAATCACAGCAGACCTATCGAAGTGTGCTTAGGAAATGTAAACCAATCATAATCTAGTATTTCGAAGAGCAGTCTTAGCGGATAACAGACATTAATAATAAACAAACATTAAATGACGGAACAAATGACATAACAACGAAAATATAGACTATATAATTATATAAATGACAAGGAAATTTACCATGATTTTAGCATCTTAATAAATTTAATTGTTAACATTGATTTTGGTTACAATATTACTTAAGTATCTAAGGTGTTCATATAAAATAAAGTAGTTATTGGGTTGTGATCACAGAGCTAAAAACATAGAGCGCTTAACCCTGTGTTATTAGATAGGGGAGGAGTGTCACAACAGGCGAGCGCTCTATTGTATAGATACTTGCCCGTTGAACTCCCGTACGTACTTGTATAGTATGTTTCTTTCCACAGTTATTGACATTTCCCTGATTTGTAAAGCATTGTATCGTGTTATTTAATTATGCAGTTTTTGTTAAATCAATTAACAAGGCTCAGATAATGTCCATACGGAAAATTATGCAAAGAAATTAAACTTAAACTGGTTTATTAAACAAGACAAATATATATAACTGTAATCTGTCTCCCTCTCCCTCCACTTACCTTACATACATACATACATATTACTCTAGTGTGACATTCATACATACATACATATTACTCTAGTGTGACATACATACATACATATTATTCTAGTGTGACATATACATGCATACATATTACTCTAGTATGACATACATACATACACACATTCTAGTGTGACATGCATATATACACACATATTACTCTAGTGTGAAATACATACATTCATACTGAACAATGTGAACATAAAATACTTATCATAATAGAGATTAAGTACGTTGTATATCTATATTATAAGAAGGTGACTGTGGATGAGAGCCAACGATAGTTTTGTTTATCTAACTCATTTCACCATTTAACCGAAATGTATTTATATTTAATCAGCCATTCACTAATATATCGGTTAAAGAAATACTTATTCATATATTGTGAGTCACTATAATGTAGTTAATATACCATATCATCAATAAAAGACCGAGTAAATTAAATAATATCTTACCCTGGCATAAGCTACCTGGCTGGCGGGTTGAGGGGATGGGCTATCTGTCATGGCCGCCAACCCACTTCCGGTGGCGACACGCCAGGGGGGGGGGGGTGGCGAGCTCTATGTTTTCAGCTCTGTGGTACAATGTGATACACACACGAAAAAAATTTATATTATGTTAGGCTACAAGGAGATGGCCAAGAGGTTCCGATCATAAAATTAATGTTTTTTTGTAATAAATCGTCTATATCCATAATATGGTAATAATGGCTGCATTAATTTGCCCCATATGATATAATTATGTAACCTATATACATATGAGTAAACTATTTAGTGCTACAAAATCAAAATCGTCACTACCAACATAGACCTAACCTACTTCAGTTGGCATTATTGTTTGGTTAGGTCTGAAAGTGATTGACTCTGCAAGAATCAAATTGTTTTGATATTTTATACTACATAATTATCGATTACATATAATTATGTTAAATGGTTCACACTGATATAGCCATTATTACCTTATTTTGGCTATAATACACATAATATTTTCACGAAGCCACAATCACGAGCGCAAACTCTTGTAAGAGTTGGTTATTACATAACACATATCATACAGCAGTGGCCAATATTTATTATAAAGGGGCAACTGTTTAATAAATATACATATATGTCCGGTATTATATAAAAATACACACAGTTCAAATAGGCATGAAATTAAATTAGTTAACTACATGACGTGAACTGCAACGAGTGGGAAAGCTATAAGAATTGGTTATCATGTACCATAGATACCTCCACGAGTCCACATATAATTAATTTTCTTTATTCTATCATAACTTGCTACTCATTATTTATATTCTATGGCAGCCATTACTCTCTTAACAAAGTATTGAGGCAGTATTACATCTAATTAGGAGTGAAGAGCTATCTGAGCTTATCATTCACCGCCGACATATTGTTGTTTTTATTCATCAAAAGGCGCCTTTCCATCGATACGGCTGGTCCGACCCAGCCGTTGTTCAAAGGCGCTAATACCAATTATTTCCAATATGGCCGCACCCAGGGAAAGTTTTGAGTATACGTCGTTTGGGAAAAGGTGAGATCGAAAGGCGCTTTCGGAAAAAAAAAGGCGCCTTTGCACGCTTTGAGTATCCGGCCCCAGGACCACACACACACACACACACAGTAGAAAAATACACACACAAAAGACGTTCATATTCAGTAATAGAAGCTAGTGCCTTGTATCTGTGTGTGTGGAGAGGGGGGGAGGGGTTACCGTACGTGTGTAAAGAGAGAGAGTTACTTGTGTGTGTGGAGAGGGAGGGAGGGGTTACCGTACGTGTGTGTGTGGAGAGAGAGAGAGAGATTTACGTGTGTGTGGAGAGAGAGAGATTTACGTGTGTGTGGAGAGAGAGAGCTACGTGTGTGTGTGTGTTGCAGATAATACAGTGTGGAGAGGGACAGCAAGTCGTCACAATCACACAGCCGCTTGTGGTGACAGGTAGGTTGGTTGGTTGGTTGGCTGGTAGGTAGGTAAGTTGGTAGGTAGATATGTAGGTGGGTTGGCTGGTAGGTAGGTAGGTAGATTGCTTGGTTGGTTGGCTGGTAGGTAAGTTAGTAGGTAAGTAGGTTAAATTGTTGCCTGGTAGGTAAGTTGGTAGGTAGGTAGGTTAAATGGTTGGTTGGTTGGCTGGGAGGTAAGTTAGTAGGTAGGTAGGTTGGTAGATAATTAGGTAGGTTGGTAGTTTATCCACGTGTGTTTATTGTGATACAAGGTCTTTCTGTCCTAACACACACTTCTATTATTTCCATTTTTATTCCTTCATTCATTTCACTCTGTTTTCGAGAGTGGAGTGGTGTGGCATGGCTCTGAGTGGGACGCATCTGAGGGTGGCAGCAGAGGTGTGGGTGCCTTGGGTTAAGATAGAGCAACATATACAAGTTGGCTTTACCACCTCAGGGATACTCATCGAATTCTTGGACCTCTTCGCCTCCAAGCTCAACTTTACGTGAGGACTCCAGAGTGTGTGTGTGTGTGAACAAATATAAAGTTAGACAGGTAAATACAATTTGTGTGTGTGTGTGTGTGTGTGTTTTCATAGCCAGGTACACTCGCAATCCAAAATTTGTATCCAGGTCTTGTTGAAGCTTCGAATCATTTGACATACTCTACTGAACCAATTACAACGCTTATCCTGTTTCATATTTGCCTGAACTCGCTTAATACTCAATCAGGCTATTTGAAGCAAGCCTGGATACATAATTATTATGGATCGCGAGTGTATATAACTTGACATATAAATGCAATGTATGTGTTACATTTTCCCACCAACAGGTACTCAGTGGTTCGTCCCGCTGACCGTGAGTGGGGCCGCACACTTCCCAACGGCACTATGACTGGGATGGTGGGCATGTGTGCGCGCCAGCTGATCTCGATAATGAAGTGAAGATGTATGGGTAGTAATGGCCTCACCTACAAAGGCATATAACCTTCACCCATACGCTAATGGGTTAAAGAAGATTATTATTATTATTAACTTTGATGATAATGTTGAATATTGTTCCAGGAAGCAACTTCAGGTATGTTTAAAACAGTTTATGACAACGCCTTCCAAGTCACAAGTCTGTTTGAGGAGTGGGAACGCATCAAGGTGGAGAGGTTCGCTTTACTCTGCGACTTTTTCTCCATGAAGAAGGTTAGGAATGAGGAAGTTTAGGATATTTATATATAGATTTGATTATAATATATAAAGGGGAAGAAAATAGTGCTAGACCTGTAAGACCCTGCAGACTTCAGTACGAGGGAGTAGGAGACAGAGAGGAGGGACAGGAAGTATGAGGGAAATACAAAGAAAAGAAAAGCAAGATATTCATAATTAAAGAAAGAATTGAACGGGAGTAGGTCCATATGAGGCGTCCAGAGCCCTTCATACCAAGACCAATAAGACTAGTGTTATTGGTCTTGCTTCATACTACAGGGTCTTTTAGGCATAGTACGGTCTTCTTTCTTCCAATTATAACAGATTTCGGCGGCTGCCATTGTAATATATGTTTTGTTTTTGGGTCTTTTAGGCATAGTACGGTCTTATTTCTTCCAATTATAATTGATTTCGGCGGCTGCCATTGTAATATATGTTTTGTTTTTGTTTTGTTTTCTTATGAACGGTCAGGTGATGAGTGACGACTACAGCACCACCAGTCAATGTAACTTCTACATAGTCAAGGAAGCAATCTATGTCAACCCCATGGCCTTTGTTTTCCCCAAGAAGAGTCACCTTATACCAAAAATAAACAAGTGGCTAGTGAATATGTAATTTTATACTCGTTGAAGATGTACTGTGTCTGTGATAAGAATATAGTAATGATATTAAATAAAAACATCTGCACACCTCACACATTATTACGTGAATAATATTTTTTTCTTTCTTTCTTTACTAAAGGGTGGGTATTCTGAAGGAGTCTGGGGCCGGATACTCAAACGTTCCTAACTTAGGGCAGCCTCGCCGCCCTATCTGACTTAGGAACTCCTAAGTTAGGAACTGGTTAGGATATCCTATCTCATGCCCTAAGTTGGTATACTCAAAACTTTTTTAGGGCGTCCTATCCTGTTCCTAAATAGTTAGGAAGTCCTAAATCTTCCCTGGTGCCCTATGTTGTTCAGCCAATCAGGGTGGCGCTTTCAAGTGACTCGGACTGACTCCAGCCAATCAAAAGCAAGCTCGATCAGCTGACAAAAGTAAACACGAAACAAAACACAACATTATGCGTATGACGGTATGAGTGGTAGAAATGTGTGTTGAAACTGTGGAGAGGAAGAGAGTGGAGAGTAAGAGAGTAGTATCTACTGCGAAATAAGTGCCACCTCCATTATGATTCATGACAGACAACAGTATGACATTATTGAAAGTCATTAGCAAATGTTAGAAATGACTATTTTATCATGTCTACTTGTGTCACATCACATGATTCACTGCTAAATGTAATAATTATGGAGGATTATGTAATGGAAGATATAAGATTACCAATATCAAGTAGATAGTGTACGGTAGGTTAGGTCTGTTTAAATATGCATATTTTTAGTCTCATTGGTGTTTTAGTAACGTATACCTTTTTGAGTAATGGTATCCCTAATGAAAATCTGGCAAAACGAAACTAAAATGTAAAAAATACAACACAGCAATAACATTACTGTAAAAATATTAGTTGGTATCAGTAAATGAACAATTTCCTACAAGTTATCATTAACCATATTCCTCAATGGTGACCACACACAAATAACCAAGCCCAATCTTACCAATAAACTAGTGTTAAAATGAATCCCCTGAATCAAACCAAACACAAAAGTTGGGCCAAATAACAGATAATGTAAAAAATTATGGGCGTTTCTGAAGAAAAGTTCAGCAGCCCCAGTGGCAGTTCTAATTAGGTTTATCAAGTGGAGTTAGGTTAGGTTAGGTCAGGGTTCTTTCCTCGTGATAATTAGGTAAGAAATTAATAGAACCAGAAATATGATGTAATTTTTTTTTTTTGGGGGGGGGAGAAATTACAAATCAAGACTGAGCTAGGCCAGAAAGAATTTAGAACTTGTAGTTTCAAATAAGGAGACTGAGAGGAAGCAAGAAAGAGAGGAGGAACAATTAAAGGTTTAATAGGGAGTGGGTTAGATTTGAAGGGTTACCAGACCCCTTAAATGGCCGTTGGTTAGGTCTGAAGGGATGCCAGAACCCCTTAAGTACTGTCCATATCACCACAGACAATACTTCCCCTTCAGGGTCCAAATTGAAGAGCAACTGCTTAAACTAATGACTGGGAAAATAATTTATTATGTTGTAAATCCTTGAATTGTTCAGTATTTCTCATGCAACACATGTCTCCTAATTAACTGTGCTTACACTACATACTCAATATTACTCGAGTATGTGTGAGAATGGCACTAAATTTTATTGTGCAACGAGGGATATATTATGTCATGGTCCTATTTCTCGGATAAGTTTATTATTTAAATCTGAGGAAATCTATACTATCTTCGTTAATTGGTGATCATGACTGACATTGGAGTGGTTCCTTATACTATAAACTCTTCCTCAGTAGTCTCTCCAATAACAACAAAGTGGTGCTCTTTGGTAATACAGCCAAAATGTATGTAGTCCTTCTTATTCTTTTTGGTACAGCCGAGTTGATTTATCATGTTTTCTACGGTGTTCGGTGTCATAACTCCACTTAGGGCTGCCTGGGGGTTGTCCTAAATCCAAGCGTCGTAACTTAGGAAAGATGGCTGCCAAAGGTTTTGAGAATACCGTCATAAGTGTTTTGAGTATACCGTCATAAGCGCACTGGGGGAGTTAGGACTCCCTAGCCGAGATAGGATGCCCTAAGTTGTTTTGAGTATCCGGCCCCTGGGCTCTTCGCTCATTACATAAGTCAGTACACATCCAACGCTACCCACTGTTTGGTCCCCCCTGGTAAAGAAAATGGTGTCACAACCCTCGTCCTTTCCCTCACTGACTTCGCGGGCATCTTCACTGTTCTTGGAGTCGGTGAGTCAAGGCAAAAGTTTTCTCACAGGATGGGTCTTGAAGGGTCCCCAACTCAGTAGCCTAAGCAGCTTGAAAAAAAAAAAATCCTTTTTTTTTCCCTCAGCTGTCGTACCATCCATCCTTGCCCTCTTGGGTCGTATTATTAAACAACTTTGAGGAAAAGGCCTCTAGCTTGTCCGTCAATTCGCATTGCACAATAATACAAATTGAACGACGAAGAGCCTTTTCCTTGAAGTTCAGTAGTAGTTTAATACCACCACGATTAGCCTCGCCCTTTATCCATCCATCCCATCCTACACGGAAAATAACAAAATTAAATCACGTTTTAACTAACATAAGTAGAAATAGAGTGAATTCCTTGGTCAATTCATTTTCTACTAATTGCTCAAATCATCTAGTTATTTAACTGAGTAAATGAGTTAGTTAACAAAAGTGAGTTGTAAGCTCGTTAGTAGTTGTCGAGTTATAGTAATTAAAGTGTTTATTAATCTACCACTGTGCCTTCTTCAGGTCTTGTACTCAGCCTGGTGGTGTTCCTGCTGGAGAAGACTGTGCATTCAGTCAACCACTAGACAAAATATTAAGCAGAATTTGAATTTTATTTGATGCCATTAGAACCAAATGGTGTAAGGTGATTATCCCACACCACCACATGACACAGACAGAAGCACACAATTAAATCGATTACATTGAAGTGCAGAGAGACAGTACTACTGGTACCGGAAAAATAGGGTTGACAACACTGGCTGTACCCATTACAAGTGCTGGAAACTGTACACCTTCAGTCATGTACGGTACACAAGAGGAACTCGACATCACACACCCATTGGCAACTGAGGCCTGAGGTGCTGCATTATGGATGTGAAAGCCAACATTTAAATGATTAGCAACACAATCTGTCCTCAACTCATATATATGACCAATCTCAATAAAACATTTGAATTACAGTATAGAATTTTTTCTCATTATGATTAAGTAGGTGCATGAATGAATTTGCAAATAGTAATTGCTCTTCATCACATATTTCCCTAACTAGAGAATATTAAAATTTTCATGAATGGACAACAATACTGAATGTGTTTTGTAAGGTAAAGGAGAAAATAGAGAATTTTGTAATAGCTCCCTTAATGATATAATTCTGTAATTCATTCATGTGTTATTGTGAAATAAGTTGTCAGAGGCAAAAGCCTACAACGTGCACCCCTATAGTATTATAACCATAGCTTCATATCGGATTCACCAAATTCATCCAATGATTCAGTGGGGATTTATTTATCTCATTACATTTCATTTTTTGTTATGCTCCAGACATTTTAAAACTGCATTCATCAGTGTTTACATGGTGGACATTTAGTGTGGCATAGAGTCGGAGGGAGTCAACTCAATCAGCAAAGAGACACCGGTGGTGGAGGGAGAACCCAGCCTGGCAGCCTGTAGGAAGATTTCTGAAGAAGGCTCTTCATTGAGTTCCAGTGTTGCCAGGTGCAGGGAAATTTCTCAGTTTTAGGGAATGTTGAGGGCTTCACGGGGAAATTAAATCGAGATTGTTCAAGAGTAAACAGGGAAATTTTTACCAGGCGAAATATAAAAAAGATGGTAAATATATTATCTTCTTGAGTAAAGAGGGAATTACTGAGGTAAAAAGTGAAATTCTGATGTTAAAATTGGGGAAATGTCGTCAATGAGACCTGCCCTGGCAAGTTTGGCAACACTGTTGAGCTCATTCAGCCTCTGATTCTTTTCACAACAGGTACGTAATAAATTGTTCTCCTTCCAATACAGCAGCAGGACCAGATCCCTCAGATACAACCAAAGAGATATCATCTGTAACCCATATTAAAGTCGGTATTAGTCAAGTGTTTGTCCATAATCACTCCCATTAAATCTTTTCGGTCAAATATAATTGGTAAATTTACAGAAGTACTGAGTTCACTATATTGTATATTTTAGTATTATTACCCATTATTTTGGACCATTCTAAGACACTTTTCATCTATGGTGTTTCTCTCGGAGAGAATCGAGATATGTTTTACAAACATAATTTGGAAATAAGTCTGACCTAACCTGACCTGACCTAACCAAACCTAGACCACAGCAGACTACCACGACCTAACCTGGACAAACTACCAGGATATAACCGGTGTAAACTATCATAAAGTGACCGGGGCAAATTCCCGGGAACTACCACATCCGGTTAGGTCCCGGGAATTTGCCCCGGTCACTTTATGATAGTTTACACCGGTTATATCCTTGTAGTTTGTCCAGGTTAGGTCCCGGTAGTTTGCCCAGGTTAGGTCGTGGTAGTCTGCTGTGGTCTAGGTTTGCTTAGGTCAGGTCAGGTTATTTTTTGGATCTAGATCCAACTAGCGAGATACCAAATGAAACCGATGCAAAACTTAAGCTTGATATCTCCTAATTATAGAATGAACTATGCCACATATTTTGGTAGGTGGAACCACCCTGACACACATACTATACATAACAATGGAGGTTCATTGGAGCTAATATTAGAGCCAACATAGGTTAGGTCCCAATAATTTGCTGTGGTCTAGGTTAGGTAAGGTCAGGCTAATTCCATAATTCCCCATTTGAATATTAGAAAATTCCATAGAAGAAAATTGGGTATTTATTTAATGTTTGGGTATTAGTACAGAAGTACTGTGTTTGCTATATTGTATATTTTAGTATCATTACCTACTATTTTGGCCCATTCTAAGACACTTTTCATTTACTGTATGGTGTTTCTCTCGAAGATGGCCCATTTTCGAGATGTGTCCCGTTTTCACCCCCAATACAAACATGGGGGACCCGTGGGAATGCGAGGTTATGAGTGGGGGGAAACACACATTTCACTATGATTCTGCCGGTATTAGTAAAGAAGTACTGTGTTCTTGGCTAGGGCCGCGTAGTGTTACCACATCCTGCCAGGTCCCGGTAATTTGCCCCGGTCACTTTATGATAGTTTACACCAGTTATATCCCAGTAGTTTGCCCAGGTTAGGTCCCGGTAGTCTGCTGTGGTCTAGGCCAGACTAATTTCCAAATTAACCATTTGTATTGGGGGGGAAAACGGGGCATTTTCGAGAAAAACACCATAGATGAAAAGTGTCTTAGAATGGTCCATAATAGTGGGTAATGATACTAAAATATACAATATAGTGAACGCAGTAATTCTGTAATTTTACCAACGTTAGACTATTGCCATTTTGCAGCAGTGTTGCTAGATCCCAGCATTTTGCCCCGATCATTTCCTGGTACTTTACCATGGTTATTTCCTGGTAGTTTGCCTTGGTTAGGTCCCGGTAGTCTGTTATGGTCTAGGTTAGGTTAGGTAATATCAGGCTAATTTCAAAATGCCCCATTTGAATATGCCTTATCTTGTATATGGGACATTTCCGAAGAAAATGCCATAGAAGAAAAGTGTCTTAGAATGTTATAATTTATTGGGTAAAGAAGGTAAAAACATTGTAATAGAACACGTCAATAGAATAGATAATTACCGAAAATTGTCTTAGAATGGGTAATATTCAAGCACTTGTCCATAATATCTTTTCAATTCGAGGTTTTCAGAATGCAATGTTTTATAGTGTGATTTTAATGAATCTGTTGTTCACATCTGTCGCAAATGAGTGTTTTTAGAGATATCAAAACCCCCTCCCTCCCACCCAATCTCCGAAAACACTCATTTTTGCCAGATTTGAACTACAGATTTGTCTGAACAACACTACAATGCATTAAATAGAATTAAGTAGACCAAACCTAATCAAATCAGGACTGCGGCAAACTACCGGAGGCTAACCTCAGCAGTCTACCGGGACAATGTAAACACTCGGTGGCCATCTTGAGTTGATATTGTAAGTACCTTTTTATTCTAGAGTGACGATAAATACTGGCCCTATTACACTTGGGGCAGTTCACTGATGTCCAGGGCATGTAGTACGGTACGGTACAATACATTTTTTCGTAATTCGTACTTCAGATTTGAACAGGCCGGAATGGGGGAGACTGGTGGAGAAGCGGATTTTGCAGGAGTACTTGCTGGTGTAGACATTGATGACTCACTATCTGGGAATCCCACGAATGAATAGGATGATATACATGAAATGTCTGCTGCTTTTGCATATTCATGCTTATTGAAAAGGTTCCTGATATCTCTTCAATGTGCAGCAGAGGTGGAGCAGAGTGGGAATTAAATTAATCGGGCATGATGGTTGCGCTGTATATTTTAAATTCCGGTTAGGTCCAGGATTTTCCTCGGTTGATTGATTTTAGAATCTTTAAGTTGTCCGGTTAAAAGCCAAAACCGGTTGATTGGCTCCTGGAAAATAGATGCTTTACTGTATTTTGTATCCAAATATCAAAGTATTGAGTACCGATACTGAGTACTGTACTTTAGTGTCTATCTATCTATCTATAGCTCTGGCGCTTCGTTCCCTCCGGGAACTCCCTCCCCAAGGGTGTGGCCAGGGTAGAAGTGTCTCCAGTTTTCCATGTTTCAACACTCCTTCCTCACTTGTTCAAACCCTACTCTGCCCCTCACGTTTCTCTCCCTTACATCCTCTTCCACTCTGTTCCAACACTCCCTCCTCAATTGTTCAAACCCTACTCTGCCTCTTGCATTTCTCTCCCTTACATACTCCTCCACTCTGTTCTAAACCTCCCTCCGTACTTGGTCAAGCCCTACTCTGTCCCTCACGTTTCTCTCCCTTACATATTCTTCCACTCTGTTCCAACACTCCCTCCTCAATTGTTCAAACCCTACTCTGCCTCTTGCATTTCTCTCCCTTACATACTCCTCCACTCTGTTCTAAACCTCCCTCCGTACTTGGTCAAGCCCTACTCTGTCCCTCACGTTTCTCTCCCTTACATACTCTTCCACTTTGTTCTGCCATCTAACCGGAGGCTTGCCTCTCACAGTCTCACACCAGGTCCCACAACTTCACTTCCATGCACCTTCTTTACAAACTCCTCACCTTGCATTCTCTCTACATGTCCAAAGCACCTCAGTGTATTACTCTTCACTTTCTCAGTACTGTATATTGAAGTAAATTATGCAGCATATGGCAAGGTACATACATAAAGGGAAACATTGTTTGGAATGACTATATACATAATGATATACAGTCTCGGCCTGGAGTAAGTATCCACCCACTCCCAGCCAACCCCGACATGTGGCACCATCCCATCCAGGGATACGAGGGATGAAGCAGGACAAGACTCATCAACCTGAGTTGAATCAACGAAACACTGTCTTCCCTCCACCTTCTCGCTGGCTCAAGTAACTGATTCGACTCAGGTTGATAAGTCTTGCCCTGCTTCACCCCTCGTATCCATGCTTGGTGACCCCATTAGAGGTCGCGACCCCAAGGTTGGGAAAGGGGAGTGTAAGTGAATATTTTTTTTTTACTATTATTTCTTCATATGTATAGGTATCGAAAGTTTTCAGTAGAAGTTTTCGAGAAATGACATATAAGCATAGAAATTGTGCTGTGAAAATAGCATATATAGAGGAGAAAACCTTCATTCTGGCTGAGTATAGAAAATGAGAATATTTTGATCTTTATCAAATCACTTCACACCCCCGCCTCCAGCACACACACCTACTTGATTTGAGTTGAATGTCACATAGTTCATATTCAGACACCGTCGTTTTTATGTATCAATGTATTTATGTATTAATTTTAGTCTTAAATATCATACATTTTTTACTTAGTTAAGGACCATGTAATTATATTTGTTTAGATTTTAGTGTCTGTATTAGCTTGTAGCGGCCATGTGTGGCCACTCTATGTACCACACACATATGGCCACTCCTGTATCACTAGGTATACCACTCCTAGATCCCTGGTCTATTCTTAGCCAGCCAGGTACATTAATCCCTGACCCAGACAGACCTAAGCCGCCCTCAGGACCACGCCTATCTCCAGCCAAGCCACTGTAAGCCTCTTGGGGACAGCAGCTGCGGCCTCCACTCCCTGGCTTGGACCAGATATAAGGGGGGCCAGCCCTGCTGGGTTACTCACTCCAGCTCGAGCACCGGAAGAGCAAGAGTCCTGCCCACCGTCGTCCTGTCTGCCGCCACACCACCTAGCTGCCCCAAGTCTATCCGTGTTCCCGTTCTGATCACACGGTTAACCACCTATCTCCAGCCAACTCTCCTGCAGCGACTACGGCTCCTCTACGGCACGGCACGCCACGCCACTCCAGCATACTACCATATTCTGTGTGACCTTTGTGTACTACCAATAAACTGTATTGTGTATCCTACAGTCTGTTCACCCCGGGTAATGATGCAAGGTCTCCCTTGACGTTATAAGCTATAATAGATTGTGAAAAGTAAATTATCATCTATTTGTTCTATACTGTCCCTACTGAGAAATATCAACACATGAAAAAATGTGTGTGTGTGTTGGAGGCGGGGGTGTGAAGTGATTTGATAAGGATTAAAATATTCTCGTTTTCTGTAAACAGCATGAATGGGGGTTTTCTCCTGTATATATGCTATTTTTACAGCACAATTTCTATGCTGATATGTCATTTCTCGAAAACTTCTACTGAGAACTTTCGATACCTATACATATGAAGAAATTTTAGAAACAAAAACGATTCGCCTACACTAAGTCTAAGCCCTGAATTTTGGCAAAAAAGTAAGGCATTTTTGCCACTGAAATGAGAGAGTCCATAATGGTGGTGAAATCACACTGGCGTGATGATCATAAACGGTGAATAAAACCCACTCTTGTTGACGGAAATAATATATTAATCCATACAGTTTTGGTGGACACTGCCACCATCTTCAGTGGTCTAGCGAGAAGAAAGGAATGACATAGATAGTACATAGGTATGAACTTATATACAGTTTGTGGAGGGGGGCGGGAAATACCGCAATTTCAACCTTAGTTATGGTATGTATAAATTAGACCCAATAATGAGATCCTTGGTAGAAATGTCCCTTCCCTCACCACACCCACCTCACCTCACCTCACCCACACCTAGGTGACGCCCAAGGGGATTAACACGTGACCTGCCCTCACCGACACCACCTTCTACCCCATCCCACTGACACCTCCTTCCCGCCCCCCTCCACAAACTGTATATAAGTTCATACCTATGTACCATCTATGTCATTCCTTTCTTCTCGCTAGACCACTGAAGATGGTGGCAGTGTCCACCGAAACTGTATGGATTAATATATTATTTCCGTCAACAAGAGTGGGTTTTATTCACCGGAAATGAGAGAGGTTGCTAGTATTGATCCTAATGTACCCCCATCATAGAGACTACTATTCCGTCCCATATTTGGTAGACAGAGGGCGGCCTCAGTTTGGAGGCCAATCGACGTACATGCGCAGAGGGGTGACAGCTGACGAACAGACCTGGTATTCTAGATCTTGATTATCACCACAGTGTTTTAGGATGTACGCTGATTCTATAGCATAAAAAATCACCTGGTATCTCCTATGTTTCCTCTAATGGTATGGGGTATCTAGCTAGTTGGATCTAGATCCAAAATATAACAACAAGACTACTACTAAGCTTTAATATGGGTTACAGATGATATCTCTTTCATTGTATCTCAGGGGTCTGGGCTGCTGGTCTATAATGACGTAATAGCTCAGTTTCTTTGAATTTCTTGAAGCGGGAGTCAGTGAGTGGCTCCTTAAAGTAACTTAGCATTGAAAGAATTAATCTCTGTGGTGATTCAACTTCCAATCTCCTTCCCCACAGGTGTGATAGCAGAACAAGCTGAAAAGCGAGCCACATGGTACGCTACACACACACACACACACACTCTCACTTCTACAGTTAGTCTTTCCTAGTTAGCTAGTTGGTATTTCACTACTGGTGGTCTGTGTCCCCCAGTGACCACCCAGCCCAGCCCAAACACCACTATCTAGGGAGCTAGGTAATCCTTAAGTGTGTACCCAGATGCAAGGTATTAACTGACCACAACACTGTCGAGTCTGAGCGAGTGTCTCCTCCAGAGTTGTGGTTGTCGTTTTTGCACTGGGATATATATTTGTATGGTGTGCCAGGTTGAATCTGTACATCCAATTTATTTGTTATTTGTATTTTGGGAGTATTATTTAGTTGAATAGCCAGATGCAAGGTATTAACTGACAACAACGCTGTCGAGTCTGAGCTAGTGTCGTCTCCTCCAGAGTTGTGGTTGTCGTTTTTGCACTGGGATAGGAATTTGTATGTGTTGTTAGGTGTGTCTGATCATTTTCTTTTGTGTTTTGTGTGTAAATTATTTTTTGTTCCAGATTTTGTGTTAGTGTCTAATGGCCGGCTTGGGCTGAGTTGAGAAGTGAACTTGCCTGTGACCTGTGGGGATATGAAATTGGTTTGAACTGGCAGTATAATTATTCCCGGAATAAAGTATTTGTTCTCATGGTGATCAGGCCAGGTTACCTGCAGGGTGACAAGTAGGTAGAACAGGTGATCCCCAAGTCTCCGATAAATTAGAGTCTTGGCCTAAACACCCCCTTATGCTACCTAATTAACATCATACAGGAAGGGTAATAATCAGGACATTACACTGGTGACAAAAGTGGTGGGATTACCTACTATTATGTGCTCCCGAGGCTAGCCTAGTCTGATTAGGTGGGTTATACTGCTCCGGGGAGATGTTTAGAGTTGCGATGGTTGGCCACAGCCAGATTCCACAAACACTTGTGGTTCCTGACGTGGATGTGCAGGTATTTCGAGCCCCCGGTGGAAGGGCAAGTTCCTTCTTCACAGATGCAAGATTGTACAGAGTTCTGGCTTGGAAGCATGATTTGTGCATTCTATGGCTCGGGAGCAATGATGTTGCTGATGATGGTATAGTACCCAATGAACTGACCAAAAATATTATGGAAATTATACAGACCATTGAGAGGGATTGTGAGGCAAAGGTGTGTGTTTGCTTAATTGAGCCCAGGAAGTATCCTAATGAGTACCCCATCACTTCGGCCACTTATAAGAAAATTCAAAATTCAATAAACAGTAAGATAAAACGTAGAATTAAGAATCAGGTCATTCATTTTAATACGCAAACCTTTGCTAATTCCCTGGCCAGTGACGGAGTGCAATTTAATGATGAGGGAAGAAGTAGAGTAGAAAATAAAATTAAGATGGTCATTGAAGGTCAAAAGGAGAAATTACTGAACTCTCTACAGCAGCTTGGTTTAGAGGTGCACAAGATACCTGGTTTTGCTATCCGGCCGGTTAGACCGGATATTGAAAAAAATATCCGGCCGGATTCCAAATAATTACAATATCCAGCCCGGAAATCCGGCTGGATATGTTATCCGGTGCAACCCTAGCTTGGTTATCTTCCATAGTTCTCGCAGTATTTCCACTTCAGGATAAAATGCCCGAGGAGAATTGAACCCTTGTTAAAGTGAAGCCTAGGGTAATCCTAAAAAAGTTAAAATCTAGGGGAATCGAAGAATTTAAAATTTATATTGCCTGTTTTCTAGAGGATTTTGAGTATTTACATTAGCAGTTTCAATCTTAGTTTGACAATGGGAATAGAGGAATATTTATGCAAGGAAAGTAGAGTTTCCCATTTAAATTGGAGATGTATAGTAATTTTCTTTCATCAATGCTGCTCTTGCTCCTGGTAGAATATCAAGTTGTTAAACGCAGTCCTGAGTTTTATTTTGTGTAAAGAATAATACTCCCATGCCTCATTATTATTTCATTTAGGCCCTATGCTTCTTCGTCAACAGGTTTCTTGTATGTTTTAGTTAACCCATCTTGCGTGTAATTTACTTGTTTTCTCGGAGAGGATGCAAAACAGTTTTTTATTATTTTTGTGTGTGTGTGTGCTTGTGAGGCAAGTTGCAACTGCCTGGCTGCTCGTGCCAGACCAGCTGACTCGGTGACGCTGACATTGAGGGCTGGCCAGCCATTTTTTTTACTCCTAATTTAATTTTTGTACTGGTAGCGTGCCTTTGATTATTCCACATAAATTTTTGAATAATTTTTGGACATACTGTTCATCATTTGTGTACTTCCTAATAGGCTATGCCAGTGGTTTTCAACCTGTGGGCCATGGGGAGTTCTCAGGGAGACCACAGACAACTTCTCAACTATACTTCGTTCATTATAGATCGGCCACTCGAGCGCTGTAAAACCTACTGACTCCACTTCCCCCACGGCCAGGGCACCGGTGCAGCCTCCCCACCCCCTCCACCTCCTACCCCTACCCCCCCCCTGTATTTATTTTTTTCTTTGTTTATTGTTGAAATTCATAACAATACCGTGTAATATGTTTAATGTTGAAATTAATAACAATACCGTGTAATATGTTTAATGTTGAAATTAATAACAATACCGTGTAATATGTTTAATGTTGAAATTAATAACAATACCGTGTAATATATTTATTATTGATATTAATAACAATACCGTTTAATGTTGAAATTAATAACAATACCGTGGAATATGTTTATTGTTGAAATTAATAACAATACCGTGTCATACTACGCACTTAACGCAATAAACATGTAAACAGCAATATTATAATGCTTTTTGGCACAAATACAGAGCCGTTTCAGTAGCCATATAAATAATATTATAATATTAATTAAGTGTGCGGTGCGTTAAGTCTGCCTGATGTACTGCTAGCCAAGAGTGTATGATCCATCTCTCAAGATTGGCATACGACTGAAGTCACGGCTTGGCCTTGACCGCTTAAATTACATAAATATGTCACGGAATTTACCAAACCGATGTCAGCTTTATTGTTCTTTTAATTTTTAGTTTAATATGTACTCAATACCTATTAATTTGTGACAAAAAGCATTATAGTATTGCTGTTTACATGTTTATTGGGTATTATGACACGGTATTGTCATTAATTTCAACAAAAAACATATTACACGGTATTATTAATTTCAACAATAAACAAAGAAAAAATTAAATACGGGATGGGTAGGGGTAGGAGGTGGAGGGGGTGGGGAGGCTGCACCGGTGCCCTGACCGCGGGGAATGAGGAGTCAGTAGGTTTTACAGCGCTCGAGTGGCCTATCTATAATGAACGAAGTTTAGTATTTAAAAAATAAATGACTGCATACACTTTATATTATTGATGACAGAATTATTTCAGCACTCAGGGCAATAAAGTGTAATGCAACTTATTTTGAAATCAGTAATAGATCATTTGATGGTACAGTATAATCTGTACAGATAGCAATGTCAGTATATATGTTCAACTTCAGAACCATGATGGAAATGTGGCCAAAACATATTTTTTACTATTACATATGAAATTATTGTTTTCTTATACTGTACTTTGAAATTGAATCGATGGGTTCTTAAGATGAGGGAGTATAACTATGTAGCTGATCATCTGTTTCCTCCTGTTCGGATAGTAGTGCATCCACCTGTAGCCACCTGGCTTGGGTTAGACCAGCAACAGATGAAGGAATGTCAGCGGGAAGAAATCACTTGGAGGGAGTTAGCGACTTATATTGCTGGGGCCTCTTTATATCAATTTGCTCTAATAGTTGACCTATTATATTTTGTTAGGAAGAAATCTGATGGTAGTCTCCATTACAGTCTCATTATTCCTTGTACCTTAACATGCTTTGAAACATGCTCATGAATTGATAGGTCACCTTAATCAGTAGAACACTATTACAAAGACTGAGGAATTGTAATATTGGACTAACCTTATAGTTGATGCGTGTAAATATTTTAAGGAATGTGTTACATGTCAGAGGTTTAAAGGTGAAACTGGATTACAACAACAGTGGAGAGAGCTACCCACAGTAAATAAATCATTGGAGAGAAGCAGGATAGATATCACTGACATGGTTGATGAAGTCCAGGGTAACCACTATGTTCTCACTGTAATAGACCACTACAGTAGGTTTGTCCCTCTAAATACAAAACACACTACATGGGTTATAGACTACATGTGGCAATACATGGCTGACTATGGGGCCCCACACGGCGGACAACGGACAAGAGTTTCGGCAGTTCTACCAATGACACAACATCACTCTCTACTGCACCACAACCTACCATCCACAAGGGTATGGAGTCACCGAGAGGATGCACCGTATACTCTCAAACAATCCTCTCTGCTCTGTGTCAGGGTCACCTGATGTGCTGGCCACACATGCTTCAGCAATGTCAGATAGTAATGAATCAAGCTCTCCATACCTCAATGGGAAAACAACTGTACTTAGCCTTCTCCTCGAGGTATCCCCCTATTTTGGCTGACGGCGCATGTTTACCTTCAGTCACGGGTGATGAGGATGATTTGGCTCTTGCTCATGATCTCATCCATGATACCCATCAGAAGAGGTCTCAAAGGTATAGGGATGTGGCAAACCGAAAGCAGAGAAATCAGAGTGTAAAAGTGGGAATATTAGTGTGGATTAAAAGGGAGACAGTGTTCCCAAGCACAATCCAAAAACTTAATGTGAAATGGAACGGCCCTTATAAAGTGATCAAAGTGAAGTAGGATGTCAGTGTGTATGTGGTAGAAAATGCATTCACTGGTAAAAGGGTACAAAGAGCGGCAGACAAAGTGAAGCCATATTGTGGCAGTGAAGAGTGGTTAGTGCGCCCGCTCGAGGCCACTTTTGAACCAAACCCGGTGGACAAGCAATTGCCACCTCGTGTGCGACGTCCTCCCTGCAGACTCATTGAAGAGGATGGAGTTAGTATATTATTATGTGCAATGTGTGAATGGGTTAGATATGTCGGCAGGGTAATGTGGGCTGGTTGTACTGTCTGACCATTGGCTGTGTCAAATGTCTTTTATACTAGTGAGTAAACTTAGTGTACGAGCTCAGCTCGGTTCAGCACAGGGAGGAATCTTAATTCGAGGGGCCTTGGTCGCACCTTCACTTTACAGTCAGCACGGTCTGTGGTGTAGTGTAGACTTCAGGACTTGACAGGCGCTCATCAAGACTAAGATGGAGAGCTGGATCCACATGGAGAAGTATCCTCCCGGAGTGAGAGTGACAGGTGTAGGCTGGCTGTGATACATATTTCCTGGCTGAATGTTATTTTTTTAGTAAGATAAATTCATCGAATGTGTGAATGAAAAAGCAACCTCCTGGGGTATGCAACTCTTGTGGACGGACAGGTGCCATCTGAACAAACAAGGTAGACAGGTCAGTTTTGTACACCCATGTATCTTGAGAAAAGAGTTAAAATTGGTTTGGTATGATGTCTGGTATAACACTCCAATGAGTAAAATTTTAAATTCTGGAGGAAGGGCCGGTGAAATGCCACGAAAGTGTACTCATATGTTCACATATCTTTAGGTTTAATTAGATAAAGATATTATATGTATTAGATATATATGTAGGGTTTTGTATCTAGGGTTAAGTAGGTTGACATATTCACTATAATTTTAATTTTGTCATTATATTCAGGGTCGTTTGTGTGTGTGTGTGTGTGGTGTTGTGGCAAGGGTGACCTTTGCTCATGCAGGACCCGTCCGGTTCCCTGCTCTCATTATCTTTAAGTACATGCTAAACAACGTAAATGCACTACTTGTATGATCATCAAGTGATGGTAAAAATATAATCATTGTCAACTTTTCATTGAGTTGGATTTTTCTACTCATTGTTGGATGAAAAAAAGGGTGATGTGTATCAAAATGAGGGAAAATAGTATGTTCACTTATCTTGTTCGGGCCAGGGGTCGAGACACCGGTAGTGAGGAGGGAGAAGAAGGTTCTTGAGCTCAGCCTCCGATCCTTTTCCACACAGGTACGCAATAAATTGCTCTCCCCAAATGGCATAATAGCTCAGTTTCTTTGAATTTCTTGAAGCGGGAGTCAGTGAGTGGAACCTTAAAGTAACTTAGCATTGAAAGAATTAATCTCTGGGGTGATTCAACCGCCAATCTCCTTCCCCACAGGTGTGATAGCAGAACAAGCTGAAAACCGAGCCACATGGTACGCTACACACACACACACACACACACACACAGTTAGTCTTTCCTAGTTAGCTAGTTGGTATTTCACTACTGGTGGTCTGTGTCCCCCAGTGACCACCCAGCCCAGCCCAAACATCACTATCTAGGGAGCTAGGTAATTCTTCAGTGTGTACCCAGATGCAAGGTATTAACCGATCACAATGCTGTCGAGTCTGAGCTATAGTCCAACCACTGTATCTTGGCCCTTGAAGGCATGGCCGCTCTGGAATGTCCGTTCATCTAGCCCAGTGGTTCTCTAACTTTTCCAACTGACATATGCGTCGGAGACGTGGACATGGAATAGGGCGCATCAGTCTAGAATAGGTGCTGTGGAAATGAGTTACTTGAGAGGAGCATGTGGACTTACTAGATGGGATGGAGAAAGTAATGAGAGTGTATATGAGAGATGTGGTATGAGTGAGAAGGCAATTGGTATTGAGTGTGGAGTGGTTGAGAGAGTGAAACGTAATACATTGAGATGGTATGGACATGTGGAGAGAATGCAAGGTGAGGAGTTTGTAAAGGTGGTGTATGGAAGTGAAGTTGTGGGACCTGGTGTGAGAGGCAGACCTCCAGTTAGATGGCAGAACAGAGTGGAAGAGTATGTGAGGGGCAGAGTAGGGCTTGACCATGTAAGGAGGGAGTGTCGGAACAGGGAAAACTGGAGACACTTTTGCCATGGCCATCCCCAGTGGGGGGAGTTCCCGGAGGGAACGAGGCATCAACAGAGCTATAGATAGATAGATAGCTAGTCTGATTATTTCTTTTTGTGTGTTAATTATTTTTTGTTCCAGATTTTGTGTTAGTGTCTAATGGCCGGCTTCGGCTGAGTTGAGAAGTGAACTTGCCTGTGACCTGTGGGGATATAAAATTGGTTTGAACTTTCAGTATAACTATTCCCGGAATAAATTATTTGTTCTCATGGTGATCAGGCCAGGTTACCTGCAGGGTGACAAGTAGGTAGAACAGGTAATCCCCAAGTCTCCGAGAAATTAGAGTCTTGGCCTAAACCCCCTTTTATGCTACCTAATTAACATCATACAGGAGGGGTAAATCTCAGGGCATTACAAAATCTTATTTTATATAGATGATTTGTTACATTGTATAGAAAAATCTGAACAAATATATTATGTTTTCAAACAAAACAATGGAATATTTATGCTTTGTTTGAATAGTACTGAAAATTTCTTGACAAACTAAAAAAATCAACTAAAATAGTGCATTTGTCGTGGCTATACCCACTTAAATTGTATTTAATGGTTGTGGAACCAGCACAGCTGGATTACTATAGAACCTACCCCTAGTCTAGCTAAGGCCATGAGGGCCTAATAGAGTAAGCTAGAGAGGGTATTTCTGTAAAGTTCATCAGAAGTAAAAATTTAAATCTGGCGCTGTGCAGTGCCGTAGATAGAGAGTTTGGTCAACTAGGTTCCAATCAAGCTGGTTGCTGATTGATTGAACGGAGTCACGTGAGACACAGGAGCCATGTTGTTACCCAACGTCACCGTCAGCCTCCCTATAGCCACAGTAAAAAATGCCTTGTTGTGCAGCATGGGGTTGTTCAACGCATCCAGGAATGGGCAAAACAATACACAGGTTCTCAAGAGATACTCAGAGGAGGCAGCTTTGGGCAAATAAAGTCAAAAGACAAGATTGAAGCCCAAACAACAACTGTTCCTCTGCTCGGTTAGTACAGTGCCAGCACTTACTATAGCTTTCTTTTACATAGTTTTATCAATTATTGTGTACTTAATTAATTAACTTATCAGTGAATGGAAGCACCAAGCCCAGAGGGATTATTTCTTCTATGTATAGGCCTATATGTGTACCTTACTGTAACCTTATAATTATACAGTACGTAATTTTTTAGTGTTAATTTTACCTGTAAGAAGTACTTATAGTTTATTCACATATTTTTATATGCTTGCACTGAAATCACAAAATAACATTATAAATATAAAAAGATCTTTAGCGTGGTAATTATACCAGTAAAAGTGTATAACACAATAAACTGTACTACTAAACCCTCATTCTTTGGAGGAATGAAGGCACTCTTAATTCACCAAAAAGAATCTCTCCTTAAGCTTAGGTGATATTATAACACAAGGTTAGTTTTGATACAGTTATACAACATTTGTGTATAATTATAAATATAGCATTGTATACACATCATTCTAGTTCTAATGGATTTCTTAATGGTAGTTTGTATCGACAAATGTAACTACAGTACTACAATTCTCAAGGCATTGCCTATACTGTACTGGTACTGTATTTCTTCATATACCCTGCTTACAGTATCCTACTATATGAAGGCAATTGTTGCTACTGATTTGTACTGTACAATACTGTATTTGGATTTTGTTAAACTGAAATATTTTATCTCTTACCCTCAAATAAGGGGATTGTAGATGTCATATAAAAAATCTTCGAATCTTGATTCTTAGTTAAAAATAAAGAACTCCGTGTAGCACTTTCATTTCGTAGGGTACATAATAAAATATAAAAAGCCCCTACAGGAATCTGATCACTTGCTTATTACTTAGCTCTAATTTAATGGAATACGGTAAGGTAAAAGTCATCACATTTGATACAGTTATCATGATGCTTATTAGGTTAGGTTTATTTAATCTGATATTCAGTAGTTAATTCATATATTGGGAATTTCAGCAGGAAAGATCAGGTTGACATAGATTGATAAGTCTAATATATTGTATAGATCTATTGGTCCTAATTAATTGTAAATTTTTTACAGGATCATTTTGATGATGGCCAGTATGAAAGTGAGTGAGCAGATAACCATCTGGAGAAACTAATTCCTCCAATCTATTCCAAGCAACAGGACACGGGTATTATTCTCAATGTGGTCCTGTTTCCTGGTATACTTTGGAAGAATGAAGGCACTCCAATTCACCAAAAAGAACATTTCCCCTTATTTTTAATTGCGTTGTCTAATGTTATGTTAGTGGGAAGTACAATGTTGGTAAATGTGGATCAAATGATTCCTCCAAACTATTCCAAGCAACAGAACACCATTATTTTTGTTCATCTGGTCCTATTTCCTGGCATACTTGGAGGAATCAAGACACTCCAATATAACAAAAATGAAGTACCCCCATAAGCATAATGATGTAAAATAAAATATGATTACTGTCTAACCATTTATTTTGCCTACAAAACTGTGACGCGTAATATAAGCTATGAGTTGTGTCCATCTACTTGGGTAACAACAAGGCTCCTGTCCGGTGGTTGGCCAAACTCTCTCTATCTACGGCTCTGGCGCTGTGCTAATGCGAGAGCCACCTGGTGGTAGCATAGGTAAGTACTGCAGCCGCCCACGCTGGTCCACCTTGGCTGACTCGGCCACTCCCATGAGAAATGAGACTGTATGGAGAGGGTCTGCATCGGGAGGCGGGAGGGAACATAAAAGCTGTGCTGGTTCCACAACCAATAAATCCAAATTAAGCGGCTAAAGCCGCGACAAATGCACTATTATTGGTAAAGTGGAACCAGCACAGCTGGATTGCTATGCATGTGATGCGGCAGGTGGGAGGTTATGGGAGACCCTCAATACTCAATGTTGAGTCCAGTCGGGGAGGCCCTTATGACGTGGGCGAATTCCGTAGTAACCAGAGACAGGGTAATAGTAAGGCAAACTCGGTAATTCTAATTATGGATCAGGTAGATGGTATCGAGTAAAAGGCCGAGTACAGTAATAATGGTTTATTAACATGGTTTATTATATTATGTACAGCAACATGTAAAATGGAATATCGACATAATTACAGTCATATGGTGGATGAGAATGTACAAATGGAATGGAGCGAAACATATTTACATCAGAGTAGGGAGACCTAGGGTTGCCTAGCCCAACCTGTACCCCTCGGTCGCCCCCTCCCCCTCCTTTTCCTGGAGCGGCCCCTTCCCATGGGGAGGGTGGAGGACTGAGGGAGCAGAGCCATCCCCATGGCTACTCATGGGACATGAGCGACCAAGTGGAATAGATACCTAGTCCTGAAGGAGGAGGTTGATGCCCAGCCCCCCAGATCCCACACCCTCTCCACCGAGTGTGTCCTGAGGGAGGCGGCCATACCCCAGATACTGTGGGCCTTAGGGGTGTGTCCGGGGTCCGCATTGTCGATCACTCGGCAGAGTAAGCGAGCGAGAGACCTGGGGACGAGGGGTTCCCGACCTAGAGTTGTGCATGCCAGGTAGCTCCTGAAGGCATGGACTGGGCATAGTGGGTGGAACATCCCCCATTGGAGGAAGGATGGTATCCTGATTAAGTCGTCTGCCTGCTCGTTCTTGGCCAGGAAGGTGGGAGAAGGAGACACTGTCAGAGCCGAGGAGTTGGGCTCCACATATGTGAAGGTGGAGTGTCGGGTCAGGGCTGCGAGTTGTGATGCCCTGTATCACGTGTCTCCCCGTAGAAACTCCAAGCGTGTAGTCATAGTGACGCTCGGAGCGGTGCTGCCAGGTCGCTGGAGAGGCAAGCCAACCCCAGGTGGAGAGGGTGAGGGCACCACTGGGTCAACTCCCCGAACCACGGCTGTGCCGGCCAGTAGGGGTCCACCAGAAGGACCGGAGGAGGTGGATCGCCCGCAGGAGGACTGAGGTGGCTGGGGGTGGGCCACATTGTTCTGAACATTATGGGCCAGGTTATGAGAGTGTTTGGGTCTTGATGTGAGAACTGTAGAAGGTCGACGTCCTTTACCTTTTGTAGCGGCTCCTCTTGGCATACCTGGGAATCTCCTTGCAATTAAGTTGGTTGGCAAGGTATCTTCCCACGACCAGCTCCTTTTATCACGGATGATCCCATGATGGGCAAGAAACTATTTAGTTGATTTGTTGTTTTTATTGACAGTACCCGCCCTATGAATTTTTTAAGACCCGAGCGGGTATCTGCATTACCATATTTAGTAGATATTTCCACAAGTGCTTCTGTAGCCTCATGTGACTGCAATTATGTCCTCAGTTTCAGAATGTTCATCACTACTGCTGTCAGCTAACATTACATCAGCAGGTGTTTCCGTTTCCATCTGTGGGCCTATACAATTATCATTGGAAGAATTTCCCTCAAAATCTACTTAACACTTTTCTTCCATTGCTTTTCCACTTCGTACTTCTTTCAAAGACTTGAAAAAACTCTCTGTGGGGACTTTCTTCTCACCAAGGGCTAAAACTGCCAACTGACGACGGCTGCAACTGTTTGGCACGAGCATCTGAGGAACTAGTCATTTGATGGTTAGCACATGTAACTTGATGCTTGCAGACTGCACCAGTATTTCCTTTGATGCATGTGCACATACCAATATTGAGGTCTACATTATACATTACTTTTGTGTCACTTTCACTTTGCACTTGGTACATACCACCACCAAAGTGTTTAACCGTTTCCAAAGGGAGTTCGTTTATAATCACTCCTTTGATTCGTCTTTGACTTAGTGCAACATCAACTAAACTCTGCCTCATGTAGCAGTCAAAGATCTCTGCCATAAATACTACTAGCTGAGCAGTGTTGTATGCTTTGCATCTGAAAAATAATGATAGACTAATTTATTAGGTGATGCTTTAACGTTCTAAGTTACTTTAAAGTGTTGTAATGCAAGGTCTCTGTATTTGTTACAGTTACATTCCAGTCCCTAAGGAGTGTAGGGGCCCTGATGCTGGGCAACTGTATCCCAATCGATTATGGAATGAGAGGCCACCCCATTGCCAGTGGTAGTTTTTGTAATGTCCTAAAACAACAGTATGTGCTAGCCTCCTGTTGAAAAAACATCTTCGTAAGGTGTATGAATTTGCGTGGTATTTAAGACTAGCACTATTTGAAGAACAACCAAATAAGGTTAAGGCATTATCAACAGTGATATCAAATTAGATAAAATACTTTTCAAACCTGTTTAGTTAAGTTTTATCCCTACCTATTAAGAACATTATCCTTAATGAAGCACATCGTTGCTTCACAATAGTTGTTAGTGTGATGACCTCTTAACAGTGTATCAGCTCTGAAGACAAGCGCCCACTCCTTTCGCCTTTGGACTAGGGTGGTCAAGTAGCTGAAAATTTGAAGTAAAATGACTATAACATAAATTATCACATAGACCAGTGGTTCTCAAACTGGGTGCCACAAGATTGTCATGAATTTTGTCTTGGCAAGATAGTCTCAAGGTACATTTGTAAAACAGTGTTTGTAGCAGGTTAGCTTTTGTTTGTTTTGCTTATTTGATTATCAGTGATTATCATGCCTTTTTTTTCTTTTTATGCTAGTCTGCATTTATAACTCTTAAATTAATCTAATTCATATTCTGAATCTATTTCTACTGATCACTTCTATGTTTGTGCACATACTGTACCATATGTTAATTTTGGTTTGAGTACGGATAATAATTTTAAATAATTAATTAAAGTAATTTAAACAGGTACAATTGTATATCAAAAGTTAATTCACGTGAGGAGGGGTGATGGTGAAAAAGGGGTGCCACAGAAAGGATTATATAAATTCAGGGTGCCATCACTGAAAAAAGATTGAGAACCACTGACATAAACACTTAGAGAAGGGAAAGAAAAAATATATATAATATATACATATGAAATTTGATCCATAATACACAGCAGAAAAAAATATATACCCACACTTCTTTCATATATTACCATTTGAAATTGGAATATTTCTCTGCTAAAGGGTTATTTTGGATCTTCTCCAGCAAGCCATCAAAAGCCTCTCTGGACTCAGCATACATGAGAGATTTTATTGCTGCCATTAGTTCTTGGCGATCATTTTTATTAATGCCATGCTTGGAGTCAAGGAGCCACCTCCATACTTGTTGCAGAATGTGAAATATACAAAGAAATTGCTGGGAGGTAGGCCATGTGACTGCTAAAGCCTTTCTTTCTGCATCGCTATTGTCTGTCATAAAGTATTGAGGTGCTCCCTTCCCATAGAAGGAACAATCCCCAATAGCTTCCTTTACCATGCCAAACCCGAACACAGTAGGAAATTATATATAATTTGAAATTTTTTAATTTGAGATGTGAATAATTAGTACACACACAAAAATTGGAAATGAAACTGAGAATTGATGGATACACTACTACACATTAATTACCCCTAGTTAATGTTGCCTCATGTTGAGAGGAGGTGAAAACCAAAGCCAATGGCACAGCTCCAGCTGGTCCAGCACACAGGAATGGTGTAACTGTTGTGTTTAGCTGACCAACACAACCCGTTGCATTGATGAACACCACTTCTCCTGCCTATTTCAGCTGTCTATGCGCTCTCACCATGAATGGTGTAACTAACACTACAGTTCCGGATTATATTTTGCATATTTCATTATTGCATTAAACATTGATCGAGTATTTTAGTCACCCATGCTCACTTTGCCTCCATACTTGCCACATATATTCAACTGGTTTTGTAGAAGGATTTGTAGATTTATCAGCTTGATTGTACAAGTCAACTCAAGTTCATCTTCAACAAATGGTGCCTGTGAGCTTGACTTGGCGTCATACCTGTAATATATAAATACATTAGTTTTTATAACCACCCTGTTATAGGGGTGTAAGAATACACCTTGCATGTAGATCACTGATAGACAGTAAATCTACAGCAATTGTTCATAAAATAATCAGAAGAAACAATTTGCCAAGCCATACAAGCAGTTTCTAGTAATTTCATTTTAACTGCTTGTAAAAGCATTACATGCACAATGTTCTGTTTTTGAAGGGTTTATAATACTTGTGGTAGAATACTATAAATCAGAACTCATGGGGTATATTCTCAGTACTGTACTGTACTTATGAACTGGGATTTACCTTACCTTAGAGCTTATTTCTATTCTTAATGTAATATTTGGTAACTTACATAATAATCTTCAGCATAAAGGATATATCACAGGCTTATATCTAAAGCTTCTATCTATCTATCTATAGCTCTGACGCCTCGTTCCCTCCGGGAACTCCCTCCAAGGGGGTGGCCACGGCAGAAGTGCCTCCAGTTCTCCCTGTTCCAACACTCCCTCCTTACTTGTTCAAGCCCTCCTCTACCCCTCATGTTTCTCTCCTTTACATACTTTTCCACTCTGTTCTGCCATCTAACGGGAGGTCTGCCTCTCACACCAGGTCCCACAACTTCACTTCCATACACCTTCTTTACAAACTCCTCACCTTGCATTCTCTCTACATGTCCAAACCATCTCAATGTATCACGCTTCACTCTCTCAACCACTCCACATTCAATACCAATTGCCTTCTAACTCATACCACATCTCTCATATACACTCTCATTACTTTCTCCATCCCACCTTGTAAGTCCACATGCTCCTCTCAAGTAACTCATTTCCACAGCACCTATTCTAGACTGATGAGCCCTACTCCATGTCCATGTCTCCGACGCATATGTCAGTGTTGGCAGGATTATACTGTTTCGTCCCATTTGCACTTCCATACTCACACTTCTACCCTTCATAATCCTCCCCAGTGATCCTATGACCTGTCTACCCCTCATTGCTCTCTCCTTAATTTCTCCTTCCATACTCCCATGTTTACACATAACTGTACCCAGGCACTTAAACTCCTTCACTTCCTCCATCCTCTCACCCCTCAGAGTTATCTCACACTTTGTCCCAGTTGGTACTCCCACTCTGTAAGGTGTAGCAAAGTCAATCACTTCAGTTTCTGCTCTCTCAAATACCATCACTTTACTTTTACCAACATTCACCTTCAGTTTCCTTCGTTTACACACAGACTGAAATTCGTCCACCACTCTCTGTAACTCCCTTTCACTCTCAGCCATCAACACAGTGTCATCCGCAAATAAACTTGCTGCCAAGGACCAATTTGCTTCATTCAGCCTCAACTTCACCCCCAGACCATTCACTTTGGCTTTCATCTCTCTCATACAACCATCCATATATATATTGAACAGCCACGGTGACATAACACATCCCTGTCTCAGCCCTACACCAATATTAAAACTCTCACTTAGATCACCCTCTACCCGTACACATGCTTTTGCACCTGCATAGAAGGCCTCAATGCCCTTCAGCAAAGACCCCCCAACACCATAAATTCTCAACACCTCTGACATAGCTTTCCTATCAACCCTATCGTATGCCTTCTCCAAGTCCATGAAGGCAGCATACAACTTCCTACCCTTCCCTCACTAACTTTATTCCCTGTTACATCAACCAGTCTCTCAGTAAGAACCTTCCCATACACCTTCCCCGGTACACTAAGGAGGCTTATTCCCCTATAGCTACCACACTCCTCCTTACTTCCCTTCCCCTTATACAAAGGTACAATTATGGCTCTCCTCCAATCCTCTGGCACCTCTCCCTGCCTCCAAGCCAATGTGCATATAAGCAACATCCACTCCACCACTACCTCCCCCCCACACTTTAACATTTCAGCAGTTATCCCATCCACCCCCGGTGCCTTTCCCATCTTTAACTTTCCTATTGCTTTCCTAACCTCTTCTCTTCCTAAATCTCCCTGTACACCCTGTCGTCTACCACCTGCCTCCATTCCCATGCATGTCACCACCGCCTCCCCTCCCGTCCCCCCATTCATCAGACCATCAAAATGCCTCTTCCACACTTCTTGCACTTCCTCCCTTCCACTCACAGTAACTCCATCTTCTCTTCATTCTCACGCTACCAGACTTTCCTTCTCCTCTTTCTCTTTTAACCTCCTTCCAGAATAATTTCTTGTTTTCTTTAAACTTCACTCAGTTTCATGCCAAACTCCTCATCCACTCTCCTTTTACTCTCACTCACCATCCTCTTCACTTGTCTCTTACATACATTGTATTCTCTCTTCCACCTCTCTTTCACTTCCTCTGACACATTCCTCTGTAATGTTCTCCTATACGCCTTCCTTTTCTTCTCTACAGCATCTTTCACTTCATCTGACCACCAAGCACTCCCTTTCTTGTCCCTCTTCTGTGTCTTATATCCGACTACCTCTGCTGCTGTTCTCATTACTATTGCCTTAAACACTTCATATACCTCATTCACTCCCACTCCCTCCCTCATACTCAGCCTAGCATCCTCCAGCACCTCACCCACCCTCCTCTTATATACCTCTCTGTACTCACAGTCATTCAATCTTCCACTTGCCACCTCCCTCTTGTTCCCCCCTCTATCCTTCCTACCATACTCCCATTTTGCCCTGACTCTAATCCTTGCCAACACCGCATAGTGGTCAGAGCACTGAAACATTCCTCTCACCACTCTAGCATCCATCACATCTTTCCTTAACCTTTCATCCACAGCTATGTAATCTATCAAACTCATTTGCTCACCCCTCTCATCCCTCCTCTTCCACGTGTACCTGTGGATCAGTCTGTGCTCGAAGCAGGTGTTGGCGAGGAACAACCCTGCCTCGGCACACACATCCACCAGGCACTCACCATTCTCATTTATCCCATTCACACCCCACTTGCCAACTACATTTCCTCTTCTCTCATTCCCTACCTTCCCATTCATGTCTCCTATCAACACTATCCTCCTCTCACTCTCAAACTTTCTTAGACATTCATTCATTTCATCCCAGAACTCTTTCATTTTTGCCTTTCCCACTTTGGTTCACTGGAGCATATGCACAGACCCATGCATATTTTACAATACCAATCTTGCCAGTCAACCATACTATTCTTGTTCCCTTCCTTCCATGCCCATCTATTCCTTTCCACACTCTCCCAGATACCAACAATGCACACCCTTCCTTTCCTCTCCCTTTACTTTTTTCATCCATACCAGTCCATACCACGCCTCCTCCTATTCCTTCCCACAACACACTCTTCCCTCCATCCCCACTCTCTTCCACCCCCCATCCTTTCACATGCATCTCTGTTATCCCACACACATCTATTCTACTTCTTCTGCAACACCACTATCTCTCTCCTTTTCACCTCATTCACCATTCCATTCACATTGATCCCAACCACCCTCAAGTATTCATCCCCTTTCTTCACCTTGCATTCTCTTTACATGTCCAAACCATCTCAGTGTATTACGCTTCACTCTCTCAACTACTCCACACTCATTACCAATTGCCTTCTCACTCATACCACATCTCTCGTACACACTTTCATTTCTTTCTCCGTCCCACCTAGACACCCCACATGCTCCTTTCAAGTAACTCATTTCCACTGCACCTATTCTAGACTGATGAGCCCTACTCCATGTCCATGTCTCTGATACATATGTCAGTGTCGGCAGGATTATACTATTTTTCAGTCCCCTTTTCACCTCCATACTCATACTTCTACCCTTCATAATCCTTCCCAATGATCCTATGACCTGTCTACCCTTCACTGCTCTCTCTCTAATTTCTCCTTCCATACTTCCATGTTTACACAGAACTGTACCCAGGTACTTAAACTCCTTCACTTCCTCCATCCTCTCACCCCTCAGAGTTATCTCACAGTTAGTCCCAGTTGGTACTCCCACTCTGTAAGGTGTAGCAAAGTCAATCACTTCAGTTTCTGCTCTCTCAAACACCATCACTTTACTTTTACCAACATTCACTTTCAGTTTCCTTCGTTTACACACAGACTGAAATTCGTCTACCACCCTCTGTAACTCCCTTTCACTCTCAGCCACCAACACAGTGTCATCCGCAAATAAACTTGTCACCAAGGACCAATTTGCTTCATTCAGCCTCAATTTCACCCCCAGACCATTCACTTTGGCTTTCATCTCTCTCATACAACCATCCATATATAACATATATTGAACAGCCACGGTGACATAACACATCCCTGTCTCAGCCCTACAGATATTAAAACTCTCACTTAGATCACCCTCTACTCGCACACATGCTGTTGCCTCTGCATAAAAGGCCTCAATGCCTTTCAGCAAAGACACCATACCATAAATTCTCAACACCTCTGACATAGCTTTCCTATCAACCCTATCGTATGCCTTCTCCAAGTCCATGAAGGCAGCATACAACTTTCTACCCTTCCCAATATATTTCTCCACTATTGATTTTAATGCAAATATTTGGTCCACACATCCTCTACCCTTTCTGAACCCTCCCTGCTCCTAACTAACTTTATTCCCTGTTACTTCAATCAGTCTCTCAGTAAGAACTTTCCCATACACATTCCCCGGTACACTAAGAAGGCTTATTCCCCTATAGCTACCACACTCCTCCTTACTCCCCTTTCCCTTATACAAAGGTACAATTATGGCTCTTCTCCAATCCTCTGGCACCTCTCCCTGCCTCCAAGCCAATGTACATATAAGCAACATCCACTCCACCACTACCTCCCCCCCACACTTTAACATTTCAGCAGTTATCCCATCCACCCCCGGTGCCTTTCCCATCTTCAACTTTCCTATTGCTTTCCTAACCTCTTCCCTCCCTAATTCTCCCTGTCGTCTACCACCTGCCTCCATCCCCATGCATGTCACCACCGCCTCCCCTCCCGTCCCCCCATTCATCAGACCATCAAAATGTCTCTTCCTTACTTCTTTCACTTTCTCACTTCTACTCACAGTAACTCCATCCTCTCTCTTCATTCTCACGCTACCAGACTTTCCTTCTCCTCTTTCTCTTTTAACCTCCTTCCAGAATAATTTCTTGTTCTCTTTAAACTTTTCACTCAGTTTCCTGCCAAACTCCTCATCTACTCTCCTTTTACTCTCACTCACCATCCTTTTCACATGTCTCTTATATACATTATATTCTCTCTTCCACCTCTCTCTCACTTCTTCCGACACATTCCTCTGTAATGTTCTATATGCCTTCCTTTTCTCCTTTACGGCATCTTTCACTTTTTCTGACCACCAAGCACTCCCTTTCTTGCCCCTCTTCTGTGACTTATATTCCACTACCTCTGCTGCTGTCTTCAATACTATTGTCTTAAACATTTCATACATATCATTCACTCCCACTCCCTCCCCCATACTCAGCCTTGCATCCTCCAGCACCTCACCCACCCTCCTCTTATATACCTCTCTGTACTCGGTGTCATTCAATCTTCCACTTGCCACCTGCCTCTTGTTCTTCCCTTCATCCCTCCTACAGTACTCCCACTTAACCCTGACCTTCATCCTTACTAAGACAGCAAAATGGTCAGAGCACTGAACCATTCCTCTCACTACTTTCGCATCCATCACATCTTTCCCTAGTCTTTCATCGACTGCTATATAATCAATTAAACTCTTTTGTTCTCCTCTATCATCCTTTTTCCTCCATGTATACCTGTGGATCATCTTGTGCTCAAAGAAGGTGTTGGCCAAGAACAACCCCCTCTCAGCACAGACGTCCACCAGATATTCACCATTCTCATTCATTCATTCCATACCCCATTTACCAACAATACTTCCTACTCTCTCATTTCCTACTTTCCCATTCATATCACCCATCATTACAATCTTCCTCCCACTCTCAAACTTCCTCAAACACCCATTCAATTTCTCCCAGAAATCTCTCATTTTCTCTCTCCCCGCCTAGTTCCTCTCATTCACAGGTGCATACGCACACACCCATGCATATTTAACCAAACCAATCTTTCCTGTCATCCACGCCACTCTCGTCCCACACCATCCATGTTCATCTACTCTCTTCCATACCCTTGGTGCTACCAGCACTGCACACCCCTCCCTCCCTCTTCCTTTATACTTCTCACTCATTCCTGTCCACACTACACCTCCCTCCATTCCCTCCCACATCACACTCTCTCCTCCAGCCTCACACTCCTCCACTCCCCATCCTTTCAAGTGTGTCTCAGTCACTCCCATCACATCTACTCCTCCATTCTTAAAACATTCAATTATTTCTCGCCTCTTCGTTCTTTCCACCATCCCATTCACATTCACTGCTACCACTCTCATGCACCCCCCCTTCCCCCTTCTCCCCACAAGGAAACCCGGAGACCCCAACCCCCCGCCTGCAGCCATATCTGTCCACTCCCCCACTGGGGGGCCGCTGTTGGCTGGCAAGACCAATGCAGCGCTTATTCCCGGAGGGACACGGGCAGTCAGCATTAAAAAAAAAAGAGTCACACTGATGTTAAAAAGATGTTAAAAAAAGATGTTAAAAACTAAAAAGATATATACAATTACTAAAACCTATATGTGGGGGAAGCTAACATCCAATCCCCCACACCGCCTCCCCCTTTAGCTCCACCTCCTGCTTTATAAAAAAAATGGTAAAAAAAGGAAGTGTTACCCTTCCTGAGGATTCTGCCTACAAAACAAATCTTTCCAACGCTGAAAGTCTTCTTTACACTTTACACTTGTCCTGAAAGTCACACAACCCTTTTCTTTAACAATGTTGGTAGTTTCGAAAGTATCCACATCTATGGATACAGTCTCCATCTTCTTGGTGTTTGAAGGTCTGCGTCACTGAGTGTAACAAATTACAAGTTAGTAGTTACAATCTCCATACTAACTTGTGTTGGATTCAGTTGGTACTTGGCATTTGGCAACCGGGAAATACAGCTGATGATGTAAACAAAACAGGTTGCCACACTCTATTTATTTTTATTTTATTATTTTTTTAGTTGAGGCGTCTACAAAAACTATACGACCTCTATGTCTTCATTATTTTTTCAATCCATGTACAATGTAGATAATCATATATATATATTTATACCTATCCATGCATCAATGAGGCCCTTCCCTCACAATCGGTCATTTTATCATAGATTCATTTTGGGCTTAGCGTTTTTAACGGCACCTCCTTTGTTGTTCTGGGTCCCTTTCACAGCTTTATATTTTCTCTTTATTTTTTTATATTATTTTCTATTATTTTCCAGATTTTTTTTGTGTCGCTGTTGTTTTTGCTGTTCGAAAAGTATAATATCTATGCTATCCACAGAGCTAAAAACATAAAGCTCGCCACCCCCCCCCCCCCGGCGTGTCACCACCGGAAGTGGGTTGGCGGCCATGACAGATAGCCCATCCCCTCAACCCGCCAGCCTGGTAGCTTATGCCAGGGTAAAATATTATTTAATTTATTCGGTCTTTTATTGATGATATGGTATATTAACTACATTATAGTGACTCACAATATATGAATAAATATTTCTTTAACCGATATATCAGTGAATGGCTGATTAAATATAAATACATTTCGGTTAAATGGTGAAATGAGTTAGATAAACAAAACTATCGTTGGCTCTCATCCACAGTCACCTTCTTATAATATAGATATACAACGTACTTAATCTCAATTATGATAAGTATTTTATGTTCACATTGTTCAGTATGAATGTATGTATGTCACACTAGAGTAATATGTGTGTATATATGCATGTCACACTAGAATGTGTGTATGTATGTATGTCATACTAGAGTAATATGTATGCATGTATATGTCACACTAGAATATGTATGTATGTATGTCACACTAGAGTAATATGTATGTATGAATGTACAGCCGTGGTCAAAAATAATCATCCATAAAGGAGTAACTCTCATAAGATTTTGACAGCTTCCCTCTGTTCCTTAGCTGATAAACATTCCAATAAATAGGTATAGTGCCATCGTTTAATTTAATACAAACAGCTACACACTACTTAAAACAATAAAATAGTATGTGAACATGAAAACATTACACAGTAAATTGTTAAAGTTACCCATATGTGGATGATTATTATTGACCACGACTGTATGTATGTATGTCACACTAGAGTAATATGTATGTATGTATGAATGTCACACTAGAGTAATATGTATGTATGTATGTAAGGTAAGTGGAGGGAGAGGGAGACAGATTACAGTTATATATATTTGTCTTGTTTAATAAACCAGTTTAAGTTTAATTTCTTTGAATAATTTTCCGTATGGACATTATCTTAGCCTTGTTAATTGAATTAACAAAACCTGCATAATTAAATAACAAGATACAATGCTTTACAAATCAGGGAAATGTCAATAACTGTGGATAGAAACAAACTATACAAGTACGTACAGTACGGGAGTTCAAAGCGCGCGCCAATGGGCTATTCAAAATGGCCGCCGATTTGTGACACTCCTTCCCTATCTAATAACACAGGGTTAAGCGCTCTAGGTTTGTAGCTCTATGACGGCCTTTCAACAACGACAACGGTGACTCCATAACAACCAGTGTTGCCAGGTGCATGGAAATTTCTGTGTTGTAGAGAATTGTTAAGTTTACACAGGGAAATTATATAAATATTGTTTTGGAGTAAACAGGGAAATATCTACTAGATAACCGCCAATGTTTCAGGGATTCAGGGAATTATTGAGGCAAAAAAGAACACTCTGATGTTGAAATTGGGGAAATATCATCAAACAGACTTGGCAACACTGACAACAACAACAACAAAACCCCGGTACACGCTTGTAGTAAAACGTTGTAGGTGCTGAGGAAGTGAATATTTTGGATATTTATTAATTTTTTGCAGCCCCAGGGGAAAAAAAGGTAAATATTGAATGAATTACCGTTATTGGGTACGTTTTTTCTACCTTCATTACCCACTTATTTAGACCATTCTAAGACTATTTTCTTCTATGGCATTTTCTCCGCAAATGGGGCATTTTGAAATTAGCCTGACCTGACCTGACCTAACCTAGACCGCATCAGACTACCGGGACCTAACCTGGGCAGACTACCGGGACCTAACCTGGGCAAACTACCGGGAAATAACCGTGGTAAAGTACAGAAAATGACCGGGGCAAAGTACTGGGACCTAGCCGGGTCTGGCAACACTGCTACAAAATGGTAATTCTTTCAATAAATACTGAAAAAAACCACAATACAGTAAACCTTCAGGGTAAAGGTACAGAAGTGGACCTTACTGTATAATAGATATTTTACTGTCATTACCCACTATTTTGGACCATTCTAAGACACTTTTCTTCTATGGTTTTTCTTCCTCAAATGCCCCGTTTCCAAGATAGGGCATATTCAAATGGGGCATTTTGAAATTACCTTACCTGACCTAACCTAACCTAGACCACATCAGACTACCGGGACCTAACCTGGGCAAACTACCGGGAAATAATCGTGATAAAGTACAATAAATGACAGGGGTAAAATACTGGGACCCAGCCGGATCTGGCAACACTGCTGAATTCAGGTCTACTTCTGTACTAATACCACCTTCAGTATGCACAGTTGTTGTTATGAATGTGTAATATACTGGAGAAATTTACAGAAGAACTGGGTTCACTATTTTGAATATTTTAGTATCATTACCCACTATTTTGGACCATTCGGTAAATATTGAATGAATTACCGTTATTGGGTACGGTTTTTCTACCTGCATTACCTACTTATTTAGACCATTCTAAGATTATTTTCTTCTATGGCATTTTCTCCGCAAATGCCCCATTTACAAGATAGGGCATATTCAAATGGGGCAAATGACCTGACCTTACCTGACCTGACCTAACCTAACCTAGACCGCATCAGACTACTGGGACCTAACCTGGGCAGACTACCGGGACCTAACCTGGGCAAACTACCGGGAAATAACCGTGGTAAAGTACAGAAAATGACCGGGGCAAATTACTGGGACCTAGCCGGATCTGGCAACACTGCTACAAAACGGTAATTCTTTCAATAAATACCGACCATTCTAACATACTTTTCATTTATGGTGTTTCGGTATTATTACAGAATAACTGGGTTTTTGGCTAGGATCGCGCAGAGTTACCACATCCGGCTAGGTCCCGGGAATTTGCCCCGGTCACTTTATGATAGTTTACACCGGTTATATCCTGGTAGTTTGCTCAGGTTAGGTCCCGGTAGTCTGCTGTGGTCTAGGTTAGGTCAGACTAATTTCCAAATTATGTTTGTAAAACGGGGCATCTCCGAGAGAAACACCGGTAAATTCACAGAAGAACTGGGTTCACTATATTGTATATTGTAGTATCATTACCCACTATTTTGGACCATTCTAACATACTTTGTAATGTGTGTATAGTAATTGACTCATTATACACTTGTTGTTATGAATGTGTGTGTAGTAATTGACTCATTATACACTTGTTGTTATGAATGTGTGTGTAGTAATTGACTCATTATACACTGTTATGAATGTGTAATGTACTGTTTGTAATGAGTGTATGTACGGTTGGAAAAATAAATATTGGGCCCACCCTTACATTTAAATTAATTATAAATATCTATAGGGGAGTTCCAATACCTTTTTTGCCGACTGTACATTACACACCCATAAACCCAGTGGTGAATAATGAGGGTTCAATGGTTCAAACTCGAGGGTTAAGAGAATAATATCTTTGGTATTGATGATGGTGTGGTAGTGACTGGTACGATGGCTGTGTAGTGTATCTATGGAGTCATCGTACCAGTACCACACCATCATCAACACCACCAATGTTCTTGAATATGGCCCAAGGTTGGCAGGTTTGGCAAGAAACACAATTTTGAAGTGCTAATATGATTTCATTCATTTTGTTATTATTATTATTGGTAAATATCTACTCTATTGCCGATTGGTGGAGCGGGGCTAGAATATCTAACAACAAGTAACAAGTAACAATGTTTTTACCTTCTTTACTCACTAAATTATATCATTCTAAGACACTTTTCTTGTATGACATTTTCTACGGAAATGCCCCATTTCAAATGGGGCATTTTGAAATGCCTGACCTTACCTAACCTAGACCGCATCAGACTCCCGGGACCTAACCTGGGCAAACTACCGGGAAATAACGGTGGTAAAGTACCAGGAAATGACCGGGGCAAAATACTGGGACCTAGCCAGATCTGGCAACACTTCTACAAAACGGCAATAGTCTAGATAAATACATTATTTATTATTATTATTATTATTATTATTATTATTATTATTTTATTAATATTATTATTATTGTTTTATTAATATTATTATTATTATTTTATTAATATTATTATTATTATTTTATTAATATTATTATTATATATATATTATTTTTATTATTATTATTATTATTCTTTGGTACAGTATATAATTGTAAACCACAAAATTTAAGATTATTGTATATCGTATTATAATTTTCTTATTAGTTACAGTGATTTGAATGAAGAACTGATGTGACATAATATACCACCACCACCACCACTACTACTACTACTACTACTACAACTATCACTACTACTACCACTACTATGCCAGAAATCAAAGTAACTCCACTAGGTACGTCAAATACAATACTGTACTAACTTTTCTTGCTTTGAATTATTTTGCATTGTTAACTTAGAATAATTATTGAAGTACAGCATAATTCAACTTTGAATAATTATAGAAAGAAATATTTACACATATAATAAAACTCTTTGCTTCTGGCTATGAATTATTTAGTATTATTAACTCTGCATAAATAGTGAAGCATAATTACCTCTGAATAATTTGTTTTATTATTATTATTATTATTATTACCGGTATTATTACTATTATTATTATTACCGGTGCTATTACTATTATTACTGCTATTATTATCATTATTATTATTATTATTATTATTATTATTATTATTATCATCCATATATACAGTAATTTCACAAAGTGACTATGTCTATCTGCCTGTCCGAACATAACTACTCCTAGGTCCTTTGAGATATCAACACAAACATTTTTGTGGATAATACATATGTTTAGGGGGTTGTAATAAACTACTTTTGAAAGAGATCTAACTAAAAAAATCAAATTTTTCAAATAGTGCACAAGGGTGCTGAAGGCGCCTACAGGGCCGAGCATATGGCTCCAGAGGCGCTATTTACGTGAGTTAATATTAATATGTGCATTAGCAATCAGTAGCCCCTCCAATTCACACACTAAAATAAAACCATTTACTTTACAGGTGCTGGTCAAGATGTGGGTCGTAGTTGTATCTTGGTGACCATTGGTGGTAAAAACATTATGTTGGATTGTGGAATGCATATGGGGTATGTATTTTCACTCACTCTGTTGACTGTATTTTTTTTTTTCTATTTTTTAACTTTCTCTCCTCTCTCTACCACGTAGGGGGGTATTGCCTGCAAGTGATGTGGGCAGTACTTTAAGGGTTTTGGCGCCCCTTCGGCCCCAGCCACTCCCTTTCCATTGTGTTTGCTGTCCCTCATTTCCTTCATGTTTACTGTCCCTCATTTCCTCCCTGCTTGATGTCTCTCATATCCTTCCCTCTGAGTGTAAAATGAAATGGTGTATAATGAATAACTACACTGCATAGTTACTTTCTCATTCAAACCCACTATTTCCACTGTGTCATCATCTTACACTTGTATTGTGTTGTATTGACTTTATGCTTGCTGTCCCTCCTTTCCTACTACATCCTTCATGTTTGCTGCCCCTCCTAACCTTCCCTTTCATTTATGTTTGCTATCTCACCTCTCTATCACCCTCTCCCTTACCTTACAGTTCCTCTTTACCTTTGCTATCCCACATCTTTATCACCTTACAATCCCTCTTTACCTTTGCTGTCCCAATTCTTTATCACCTTACAATCCCTCTTTTCCTTTTCCTTTGCTGTCCCACATCTTTATCACCTAACAATACCTCTTTACCTTTTATGTTTGCTATCCCACATCTCCTACCAGCATTCCTCATTCATAATCAATCTTTGCTACAGGTACAACGATGAGCGCAGGTTCCCAGACTTCTCCTACATCACCGAGGGCCCACTGACGGACTACCTAGACTGCATTATCATCTCACACTTCCACCTGGACCATTGCGGCGCTCTACCCTTCATGACAGAGATGGTGGGATACTCAGGGCCAATATATATGACTCATCCCACCAAAGCTTTGTGTCCTGTGTTACTGGTGAGTTGGCTTGGACCCTTCACGAATTATTTTTTTAATAACCTTTCCAATTCAATTCTTCCACTCTCCCTCCTTTCCTTCTTTGTCCTTCTTCTGTGTTTACTGTCCCTCCTTTCCTTCTGTTTCCTTCCTTTGTCCCTTTAATTCAATTCTTTCACTGCTGTGCTTCCTTTCCTTCTGTTTTCATTGTGTTTACTGTACCTCCTTTCCTTCTGTTTCCTTCCTTTGTCCCTTTAATTCAATTCTTTCACTGCTGTGCTTCCTTTCCTTCTGTTTTCATTGTGTTTACTGTACCTCCTTTCCTTCCTTTGTCCCTCTAATTCTATTCTTTCACTGTTGTGCTTCCTTTCCTTCTGTTTTCATCGTGTTTACTGTACCTCCTTTCCTTCTGTTTTCATTGTGTTTACTGTCCCTCCTTTCCTTCTGTTTTCATCGTGTTTGCTGTGCCTCCTTTCCTTCTATTTCCTTCCTTTGTGATTACTGTCCCTCCTTTCCTTCTATTTCTGTCTTTGGTGTTTGTTGTCCCTCCTTCCTTTCTACTTGCTACCCCTTCTTTCCTACTTTCTTTCCTTACCCTACCCTCCTTTACTTTATTTTAATTACTATAAACATTATTTACTCAATCTTACTTTATTCACTTTATTACAGGAGGACATGAGGAAGGTAGCAGTAGAGAGGAAAGGAGAGACAAACTTCTTCACCTCCTCTATGATAAAAGACTGTATGAAGAAAGTTATTACTGTGTCACTACATGAAACAGTACAGGTTAGTTGTTGTTGTTGTTATTGAAGTTCCTCAAGCTGTCTGGCCGAGAAGCCCCGAGCTCCTGAGGAAGGCCATGGCTTGAACCGGGCTTTCCAACAATGCCCTCAGAGAGTGTATGTTGTGTTGTTGGTGAGTGTGGTTGTGTACATTGCAGTCTTCCATAATGTGTTTAATAGAGTGAGGTGCTGTGTTGCATCCTGGACAGACATCCACAATGGCTCCATCCAGCTTCTTCTGATATGTCAGAAGGGCCGGGTGGTGGCCACACCGCAGCCTGGCCAGGTGGACTCTGTCCTCACGGGGAAGGGAGACTTCAGATGGGTGGATGTCAGGAGGTCATGCATGCAGCTGAGTGTTGTTCTTGAGTGTTTGGATGGATTGATGAGTGAATTGAGTATGGATGTGTTTCTGGAGATTGGTTTGGGGTGGGCAGGGTGTAAGAGATGATAGTATTTGTGTATGGTATTGTGTACTGGGTGTTGTTTTAATGTTCCTTGGCATGTGTGGGTGTTTTGCCATGTAGTGTAGTGGATGGTGTGGGTTTGTGGAGGCTGCAGCAAGTGTTTGTGTGCCTCTCATGTCAAGGTGATCCTTGATTATGAGGACTTTGGTTTCATGGTGTAAGTGGTCTGTAGGTGTGGTAGCTGTGCAGCCTGTAATTATCATTAGGGCTCTATTCTGTATGGTCTGAAGGGTGTTGAGATGAGTCTCAGTGAGGTTTGAGTGTGTGTGTGTATGTGTGTGGTATAGGTGTGTTGTTTATGGTGAGGTGTGGTGTGTAGCGGTGATCTGCGTTCCAGTTGGTGAGAAGGGTGGCAGTTGACTTGGTGGGTGCTATTTTAAGTGTTTGTGGTGAACCAGGCATTAAGTGTGTTGAGATAGGGTTGGATGATGTGAGTGACTGTGTTTACATTTCTGTGTGTACATGTGAGTGTTATGTCGTCTGTGTAGGAGGCTATGTGTATTTGTGGTGCCTGGGGTGTTGGTTGCTCATGCATGTATAAATTGAAAAGGGTTGGTGATAGAACAGAACTTTGGGGGAAACCATTGGTGAAACTATTAATGTTAAATGACTGACCAGCAAGTGCAACCTGGGCTACTCTTCCTCCTAAGAAGTTGGCTAGACATCTTTTTGTATTATTGTGCATGTTTGTGTTGTATATTTTGTTTGTGAGGTTGTGGCGGGGGATGGCATCAAATGCTTTGCTGATGTCCAATCTGACGAGTGTTCTGTGAGGGGGTCTATCTGAGTTGATGCCATCATAGATTCTTTGTGTGAGGTCAGTGAGAAGAGTGTTTGTTGAGTGTAGTGGTCTGAAACAGTGTTGTGAGGATATAAGGGGAATGTGTGGTGTGATTAGACTAATGAGGAGGTGTTCAGTAACTTTGGAGGGGGTACAAAGGAGGGTGATGGGGCAGTGAGATGAGGGTAGTGTGGGATCTCTGTTGGGTTTGGGGATGGTGATGATGTTTCCATTCTTCCAGATGTTGGGTATTGTGTTGTGTGAGTAGCTGTAGTTTGCTATGTTGGTAAGTGCTTGTATGCCTTGTGGTCCGAAGTGTTTAGGGAGTATGTTACTGATGTTATCAGGGCCACAGACAGATGAGTGCTTGAGGTTGTGGATGATGTGATTTGTCTGACGGTTTGTGAATGGTGCATAGTATGAGTCAGTGAGGAAAAGTCTCTTATGTCTGATAACTCATCAGTCTTCAGGGTGAGGGTGAAGGTGGCTGACATGAGAGAAATGCTGGATGAGGGTATTTGCTTGTTGTTTATTTGAGGGTATAGTGTCTGTTGTTATGATGGCTGCATGTGATTGTGTAGTGTTGTTGTTGGACAGTGTGATGCTGTTTAAAGTTTTGTAGAGTTTGCTGGTGTTGGTTTTGTGATCAAATGTGTTGACAAACCTTTGCCAATTTAGTGTTTTCTGTTCTTTAATTTTGTTTTTTATTTGTGTATTTATTGTACTATGCGTAAGTGTGTCTCGTTGTCTGATGAGGTCTTGAATTTCTGTTGTAAGGTTGGGGTTGTGTTTTCTTCTGTTACCTCTAGGGATGTGTTGTATGTCTGCGTTTCGTATAATTGTACTGAATTTTTGTACAGCAGTGTTGATGTTTGTGATGGGTGTACTGTTCAGTGTTTCAGTAGTGTTTCAGTAGTGAAGGCTTCCCAATTGGCACTTTTATAGTTTGTGTGTCTGTGGCCAATTGGGGTGGTTCTTGTCTTTGTGGTGATTATGATTGGGTGGTGGTCAGAGCCGATGGTTCTGACCACCCTCCATGATGTTCTGGGGGCGAGGTTGAGGGAGCAGAAGGTGATATCAGGAGAGGGTGGTTGGAAGAGGGCTTGGTGAGGGATATAAGTGTGTTGATGAGTGTTGTTTAATGAAATGAGGTTGTCCATTTGTGTTGTGTCTGATGTTGTTGACATACCAGTTCAGGTTAGTTGTTACACACACACAGAGACTAACTTTTTATATTATACTAGTATTGATCTCTCTCTCTCTCACACACACATACAAACAGACTGTAAGACTGTATGAAGAACGTGATTATTGTGTCACTACATGAAACAGAACAGGTTAGTTGTTACACACACACACACACAGACTAACTTCTTATATTATACATAATACTAGTACTGATCTTGTCTCTCTCTCACACACACACACACACTCCGTACTGGTACGACGACCCCTTAAACACAATATAAAGTCATTGTATCGTTACCACACCATCGTATGCAAGAATGTCGGTGGTGTTGACGATGGTGTGGTATTGGTATGATGGCTGTGTAGTGTGTCTGTGGAGTCATCGTACCAGTACCACACCATTGTCAACACCACCAATATTCTTTTAAAAAGTTTAATCTGTATTTAAAAAGTCACTGTATTTATGAGTCACTAGCTGGCTATGCCAGCTAGCTCCTGGTGGTGGGCTTGCTCGCTGCGCTCGCCTGATGCTCGCTTTACTCGCTCTCTACAGTAACACCTGTCCACATTTCAAATCTGCTGTATGGTGGGCTTGCTCATTAACAGCCTCTGGCAACCTCGGATGTCAACAGGACTATGCTAAAAACATTCCTCGGGAAAAGTTACACCTATGGTACAATTTTGGTGCAATTTGGTCCTCTGGTTTGGTCAGTTCTAATGGATATAGGTACAGTCTCCTCAAAACAAACATGACTTATTTTACCACATTTTGATGGAAAGGAGCTTCTCTTGTCATTGTGTGTGTTTTCAGTATTATATACTCTTACAACAACAGTCACGTTGGCCTGGTAGTAAGGCAGCAGTTAGCCTCTGCTGTTGTCCATCATTATGAATGTTCAGCATCGACCAGTGAAAACTAACACATTGTAGAGTGTGGTAACTTCGGTCACCCGGGCAATTACCACATCGTAGAGCTATTATTATTACATGTTTTGCATGATATAGTTACTCATACTTTTTTTTTTTTTTTTTTTTTTTTTTTTTTTTTTTTTTTTTTTTTTTTTTTTTTTTTCTATACCTCAACCTCGGGACTGCAGGCTGTCAGTAGCCCGTGACTCTTGCGAGGCCCCGAGATTATTGGGTGTCGCATTAGATGAGACAGTGAAGCTTCGTGGTGATGTTGGTACCGAAGCTTCTCATCTGCCCCACTAGATGACGACACCTTATTTATACACGTCACTATCAGGGGAGAGCAGCTACACCGTCACTCACAGCATCTTGGAATATGGTCTGGCATCTTCTATGTTGTGAGTTGACGACGATGTAGGGGGTATTTTCTTGACGTGTCGGCGTAGCCAGGGTATAGTTGACGAACAGCTGGACCCATCAGATCACCTCGGAAAAATCCCAGACGTGTTCTTGTGGACCCGAACCAGGGCCCTTGCTATTCGCAGTCCATCACTCTATCCACTCAGCCACGCCTCCCCCTTACTTTACATAAAGTATAATATCTCGAATGTAAAGTCAGAGCATGTAGCATATTACTAGAACATGACACACAACCACAGTTGACCATAATTTACTATGGGTTCGCCCCTAAATGTTTGTCGTTATAATAATATGCTTATTAGTCTGTGACAATGACAATTTTTGTCAATAATAATACTTATAGAATTTTTTTTTTTGTATTATGGATAGTTGTAGTTGTGTATCGACAATCGTCATAGTAGTTTCCTTTCAGCTCTACCCAATAGAGTTAATAGAATAGCCTATAGATTGATCATTTCGTAGTGAACTTTCACAGCCTCCACTGTTCATATTACTAGCACTCATACTATCAATAAACTCATACTGGCAAATGTTTCGGGTAAGAGAGTCGATATTGGCGGTTCACACATTGTGGGGTACACACATTGATAACACTGAGTGATGAAAGTGGCAGTGGAGGAGACTGTACATACATACATACATACATACATACACACATACGACCGTCATAAATATTAGTAAGATTGTTTTATAATTGGAGCGGTGTGTGTGTGTGTGTTAATTAATTTTATGTTGGTGGGAACAAATATAATAGCTTACTCTGCAGGATGTATGTGTGTATGTGTATGGTATGTGTCCTTCAGTGTGTGTGTGCGTGTGTGTGTGTGTCCTTCAGTCTGTATGTGTGTGTATGTGTCCTTCAGTCTGTGTGTGTGTGTGTGTGTGTTTGTTGTCGATAATAAATTTTGTCTTATTTATTTCCACAGGTAGACAAAGAGTTGGAGATCAAGGCTTACTATGCAGGACATGTGTTGGGAGCAGCAATGTTTCATATCCGAGTGGGAGCTCAGTCTTTGGTCTATACTGTGAGTACTGCATTATTATTATTATTATTATACTGTACAGTATTATTATTTTTACTACGGTAGGTTCGCATAGTGCGCGACAATTTGGGCGACAGAGGGGATCACGTACATAAAAATCATATAGTATGAATACATATTTATATGGGGAAAATTACTTATGGACGGCCACTGTCTTACACTGACAATTTTCAAAGATTTTATACACCAATATGCAGGGTACAGTACAGTATTTGGTAATTGTAATTTGATTATGAGGCACAATAGCAATGAATATAAGTTGTTACCAAAGAAATAGTAGTACAAAAGCACACTAGAATTGTGAGATGGGATTCCAAGGTGGCTGTGACACTATATCGGAGTTGTGCCACCACACCACCACTCCCACTAGCACTGCGTTCAGTGTTGATCTCATTCATTTCTTCCATAAACCCTTCAAAGTCAAGGTTGGACACAACTGAAGCGTAATCATCTAGGTGTATCTCTTCGTGTTATTCTTGTTCATCCTTTGGTTGTTCTTCCCTTTCTTGCCTGTTCTGCCTGTTGCCACCTAGGTAAGGAGTGATTAGGCTTAGTTTCTTCTTGCTTATTTCAGCATTGTGCCTGTCAGTGTAATGTTGGAACAGTTTGTCAAGACCAAACATTATTTTATTGGTTTGCTGCTTGGAGGTTCCTGTAGTCTTCACCTCATGTTTGAACATATCCAGGGTACAGAGCATGTGGCTGAGTCTGCCTATGGGTAAATCAATCTCCATAGCTTGCAGTTGTGGTTGTTGTTATTGTTGAAGTTCCTCAAGCTGTCTGGCCGAGCAGCCCCGAGCTCCTGAGGAAGGTCATGGCCTGAACTGGGCTTTCCCACAGTGCCCTCAGAGAGTTTATGTTTTGTTGTTGGCGAGTGTTTATAGAATGGGGTGCTGTGTTGCATCCTGGACAGGCATCCGCAGTGGCTCCATCCAGCCTCTTCTGATATGTCAGAAGGGACGGGTGGTGGCCACATTGCAGCCTGGCCAGGTGGACTCGGTCCTCATGGGGAAGGGAGAATTCGGATGGGTGGATGTCAGGAGGTCGTGCATGCAGCTGAGTGTTGTTTTTGAGTGTTTGGATGGACTGATGAGTGATTTGAGTATGGATGTGTTTCTGGAGATTGGTTTGGGGTGGGCAGGGTGTAAGAGATGATAGTATTTGTGTATGGTATCGTGTACTGGGTGTTGTTTTGATGTTCCTTGGCATGTGTGGGTGTTTTGCCATGTAGTGTAGTGGATGGTGTGGGTTTGTGGAGGCTGCAGCAAGTGTTTGTGTGCCTCTCATGTCAAGGTGATCCTTGATTTTGAGGATTTTGGTTTCATAGTGTAGGTGGTCTGTGGGTGTGGTAGCTGTGCAGCCTGTGATTATCTTTAGGGCTCTGTTCTGTATGGTTTGAAGGGTGTTGTGATGAGTCTCAGTGAGGTTTGAAGCCCAGGAAGGGCTTGCATAATCCATCACTGATCGAATATATTGTTTGTATACTGTGGTTGTGGTTTCTTTGTTGTGTCCGAATGTTGTGCTGGCAAGTTATCTGAGGGCTTTAAGTCTTTGCATGCATTTGTTTTTGATGGCCGTAATATGTTGTTTGAATGTCATGGATGTATTGTATGTTATGCCAAGTATTTTGTGTGTGTGTGTGTGTGTGGTATAGATGTGTTGTTTATGGTGAGGTGTGGTGTGTAGCGGTGTTCTGCGTTCCAGTTGGTGAGAAGGGTGACAGTTGACTTGGTGGGTGCTATTTTAAGTCTGTTTGTGGTGAACCAGGCATTAAGTGTGTTGAGGTAGGGTTGGAGGATGAGAGTGGCTGTGTCTGCATTTCTGTGTGTACATGTGAGTGTTATGTCGTATGCGTAGGAGGCTATGTGTATTTGTGGTGCCTGGGGTGTTGGTATGTCGTGCATGTATAGGTTGAAAAGGGTGGGTGAGAGTACAGAACCTTGGGGGACACCATTGGTGAAATTTTTAATGTTAGATGACTGACCAGCAAATGTAACCTGGGCTACTCTTCCTCCCAAGAAGTTGGCCAGCCATCTTTTGGTGTTATTATGCATGTTTGTGTTGTATATTTTGTTTGTGAGGTTGTGGCGGGGGATGGCATCAAATGCTTTACTAAAGTCCAATGTAACTAAGTTCTGTGTGGGGGTCTATCTGAGTTGATGCCATCAAAAATTCTTTGTGTGAGGTCTGTAAGAAGGGTGTTTGTTGAGTGTAGCGGTCTGAAGCCATGTTGTGAAGATGCAAGGGGGATGTGTGGTGTGATTAGTTTAATGATGAGGCACTCAGTGATTTTGGAGGGGGTACAAAGGAGGGTGATTGGACGGTATGATGAGGGTAGTGTGGGATCATTGTTTGGTTTGGGGATGGTGATGATGTTTCCATGTTTCCAGATGTTGGGTAATGTGTTGTGTGAGTAGCTGTAGTTTGCTATGTTAGTGAGTGCTTGTATGCCTTGTGGTCAGTTGTGGTTGTTGTTGTTGCTGCTGTTCTTGGGGTTGTAGTGCTGCATCAACCTCATTCACATGCTAAAGAATCTCAAATGGATCTTGTTGTTCGATGCTTGAGTGAACTTGTACCTCTTGCAGCGTCAGTTCTTGTAAACCTGAGACTTGTTGAAGGCAGGTGTTGGTTGGTAGGGTGTAGGGTTAGGGGCAACAAGTCGGCGACAATGGAGAGTGGGGTACGCAGGACATGAGGGAGCGGGAGACTGACTGAGTGAGTGGGAGAAGCTAGCTGGGGGGGAGCGGCTGGTTATAGCTTCTATTTTGGGGAGCGGCTGTTTCATGTGGAAACCGAATTTAGACGCGCTCAGGGAAAGGCTGCGAATTTGGGCCACTCTTGGCCAAAAGAATGCGCTCGGTGGATACATCGCTCATAAGATAATAAAAGGTGCTGATTTGGGGTTCATCGCTCAATAGGTGAAACATGCACTGCGAGAACACACACTATGCGAACCTACTGTTCTAGTATTATCATTGTTATTATAATCATTATTCGAATTTATGGTGTTGGGGGGTGTTTGCTGAAAGGCATTGAAGCCTTTTATGCAGAGGCAACAGCATGTGTGCGGGTAGAGGGTGATCTAAATGAAAGTTTTAATTTTAGTGTAGGGCTGAGATGGGTGTGTTATGTCACCATGGCTGTTCAATATATATATGGATGGTTGTATGAGAGAGATGAAAGCCAAAGTGAATGGCCTGGGGGTGAAGTTGAGGCTGAATGAAGCAAATTGGTCCTTGGTGGCAAGTTTATTTGCAGATGATACTGTGTTGATGGCTGAGAGTGAAAGGGAGTTACAGAGAGTGGTGGACGAATTTCAGTCCGTGTGTAATCGAAGGAAACTGAAGGTGAATGTTGGTAAAAGTAAAGTGATGGTATTTGAGAGGGCAGAAACTGAAGTGATTGACTTTGCTACACCTTACAGAGTGGGAGTACCAACTGGGACTAAGTGTGAGATAACTCTGAGGGGTGAGAGGATGGAGGAAGTGAAGGAGTTTAAGTACCTGAGTACAGTTCTGTATAAACATGGAAGTATGGAAGGAGAAATTAGGGAGAAAGCAGTGAGAGGTAGACAGGTCATAGAATCACTGGGGAGGATTATGAAGGGTAGAAGTGTGAGTATGGAGGTGAAAAGGGGACTAAGAAATAGTATAATCCTGCCAACACTGACATATGCATCAGAGACATGGACATGGAGTAGGGCTCATCAGTCTAGAATAGGTGCTGTGGAAATGAGTTACTTGAGAGGAGCATGTGGACTTACTAGGTGGTATGGAGAAAGTAATGAGAGTGTGTATGAGAGATGTGGTATGAGTGAGAAGGCAATTGGCTTTGAGTGTGGAGTGGTTGAGAGAGTGAAACGTGATACATTGAGATGGTTTGGACATGTGGAGAGAATGCAAGGCGAGGAATTTGTAAAGAAGGTGTATGTAAGTGAAGTTGTGGGACCTGGTGTGAGAGGCAGACCTCCGGTCAGATGGCAGAACAGAGTGGAAGAGTATGTAAGGGAGAGAAACGTGAGGGGCAGAGTAGGGCTTGAACAAGTAAGGAGGGAGTGTTGGAACAGGGACAACTGGAGACTTCTGCCGTGGCCACCCCCTTGGGGGGAGTTCCCGGAGGGAACGAGGCGTTTGAGCTATAGATAGATAGATAGATAGATAGATAGATTATTATTATTATTATTATGAGGAAGGAAATTAAGCAAAGGAAAGGGGATAAATCAGACTAGAAATTAGAGTTATATATTGTATTATAAAGGTAGGTATGGGACTGACAACTCATATCCTCTCTGCCACCTTCTCCATCATACAACAGAGTCTTCCTAGCCTATGATAATCAATTCTCTCTCTCCTTCCCTTTTTCCCTCCCTCTCCTTCTCTACACCTCCCTCTCTGTCTGTCTAGCTGAATTTTTCCCTCCCTCTCCTTCTCTCTCTCCTCCATCCTTCTCTCTCTTTCTGTCTCTATTTGTCTTTTTGAATCAGTATGGTTTCTTTCTGTCCATCTATCTGAATTTCTCCCTTCCTCTCTCCCTCTCTCCCTCCCTCCCTCTCTCTCTCTCTCTCTCTCTCTCTCTCTCTCTCTCTCTCTCTCTCTCTCTCTCTCTCTCTCTCTCTGTTTGTCTCTCTTGCCGTGAGTCTTGCTGTCTTTCTGGCTCCCTCTCTCCCTTTCCCTGCCTCTCTATCCTTCCCTCCGTCCCATTTACACACACACACACCCACATTAAATTAACAGACATCTTGGTCTTTCAGGGTGACTACAACATGACCCCAGACCGTCACCTTGGAGCAGCATGGATAGACAAGTGTCGTCCTGATCTCCTTATCTCTGAATCCACCTACGCTACCACCATAAGAGACTCCAAGAGATGCAGGTTAGGTTAGGTTGGGTGTAAAGTATTATTACAACATTAAACAATTAACAATATATTATTCAAGGGATGGGAGGAGGGGGAGGTTGGGGGCCTGGTGGGAAATAAAGTCAATGAGAGTTATTGCGGGTGAGTGGCCTCATTTATAAAAGAGTAGCTGACCAAGCTCGGCAGAGAGTAACATTCTGTGACAGACATCCTCTCGAACTGACAGCCAGAGGCTGACTGAGGATCAGTGCAGTGCAACATTAATTATATAGCAGCAAGAGACGATTGTCAAACAGATGTCTCGGACTAATAAAAAGTACCAACCCTGCTGTGTTAAAAATAAAAAAATTTACCCACAAAGACTGCAAATCCCTGACCCTGCCTTCCCCCTCAACCACAATTCCCTTCCGATTATTGAAGTTTCTCCAAGGTCAAATTTGGTGTTACACATTTGAAGAGCTTTATTTTATGCACCAGAACACACAAATTCAAGTCTCCTGTGTCCACTGGTTATGGTACAGTAGTGTGTCAAAGGTGGTAAAAGCAAAAAATAGTTACCTTTACCATAGGTTTTTTTCCGCCAAATATCATAAGAAAAAAAACAAATAATGAAGTGAAACGAGATTTCCATATGCATTTCTGTGTAATTGTGCAAAGATGTGTGTGTTTGTGGTGGGAGGACACAGATCCCTTGCTTTTCTCATGAGTGCCCGTGACTCTTGCAAGGCCCCGATATTATTGGGTGTCGCACCAGATGAGAGAGTGGAGCTTCGTGGTGATGTTTTGGTACCATAGCTTCTCTTCTGCCCCACTAGATGACGACACCTTATTTACAGCACGTCACTATCAGGAGATATAGCCCCTTAAGTTTTTTATAGCTCGTGCTCGATAGTGGCCCATCGGCTTCTGGTCCAAGTAAGACCTGAGCGTGGCCCATCGGCCTTTAGGGGTTAATGTAGGGGTGGTTCCAAATTTTTCTTTGCTGTGAGTACATGACTGTATATTCTGTCTCACCTCTGTCTATCGATACAAACTCACTCACTCTCCCATTTCCATACATAATAACTCTCTCCCCCTCCCTTTCCCCCACAGAGAACGAGACCTACTGAAGAAGGTACATGACTGTGTTGAGCGTGGTGGTAAGGTGTTAATACCAGTGTTTGCTTTGGGTCGAGTACAAGAACTGTGTATTCTACTAGACACTTACTGGGACAGAATGAACCTAAAAGTTCCCATCTATTTCACCATGGGATTGGCTGAAACTGTGAGTACCTCTAAATTAAATGAATAGCAATTCTTATGAAGGTTAATTAAAAAGCTAAGACTGCAAGTACACTCGCAATCCAAAATTTGTATCCAGGTCTTGTTGAAGTTTCGAAACATTTGACATACTAGTGAACCAATTACAACGCTTATCCTATTTTATATTTGCTTGAGCTAGCTTATACTCGATCAGGCTCTTCGAATCAAGCCTGGATATTTATTTTGGATTGCGAGTGTACCTCTAGATTAAATGAATAGGAATTAAAATATACAAACTACACTACCACGAACTTCTCTATTAACCTCTCTATTGACCCCCACAGGCCAACAAATATTACCGCATGTTCATCACTTGGACCAACCAGAAGATTCGCCGCACCTTCGTCCATCGCAACATGTTTGACTTCAAGCACGTTAAACCTTTTGACAAGAGTTACATGGAAAACCCTGGACCCATGGTGGTGTTTGCTACCCCGGGAATGTTACACGCTGGTCTGTCCCTTGCCATATTCAAAAAGTGGGCACACAACTCTAATAATATGGTATGTGTGTTTAGAGAGAGAGAGACACACACACACACACACACACACACACACACACACACACACACACACACACACACACACAGAGGTACAAAGAAAGGTTTGAGGAAGGACACACGCAAACACACACACACTCATACATAGAGAGAGAGAGGGATAAAGAGAGAGTTGACACATACACACACACACACACACACACACACACACTGGTCTGTCTGTAGCCATATTAAAAAAGTGGACACACATTGTTTATAATATGGTATGTGTGTATGTGTGTGTTTAGAGAGGCAGGATGGATGTGTGTGTGGAGAGAAAGAGAGAGAGAGTGTGTGTATGTATGTATGTGTGAGAGAAAGGGCCATATGAAAGAAACAAAGACCCTCAAGTGATGAAATTGTCTGCAATAGAATGTTGTCTGCCATTGTGAGTTTTTGTACTTGCTCTAATAATAATAATAATAATAATGATTATGATAATAATAAAGATAATAATGTGTTCAGGCAATCGTACCAGGCTACTGTGTACAATAATAATAACAATACTGTACTAGCACTGTCATAATAATAATAATAATAATAGTAACAACAACAACAATAATAATGCTAATACTGTACTATTATTTCAGGTAATCGTACCAGGCTACTGTGTACAATAATAATAACAATACTGTACTAGCACTGTCATAATAATGATAATAATAATAATAATAATAATAACAACAATAATAATGCTACTACTATTATTTCAGGTAATCATGCCAGGTTACTGTGTACAGGGAACAGTAGGACACAAGATACTCAACGGAGCCAAGAAAATTGACTTTGAAAACAGAACCAGTGTGGAGGTGAACCTTTCTGTTGAGGTGAGGTGAGAGAGAGAGAGAGTAGATGGATGAAAGGGTGGAGAGAGAGAGAGAGAGAGTAAATGGATAAAAGGGTGGAGAGAGAGAGAGAGAGAGAGAGAGTAGATGGATGAAAGGGTGAAGAGAGAGAGAGAAAGTAGAGTAGATGAATGAGAGAGAGAGAGTGGAGTAGATGGATGAAAGGGTGGAGAGAGAGAGAGAGAGAGTGTAGAGTAGATGGATGAAAGGGTGGAGAGAGAGAGAGAGAGTAGATGGATGAAAGGGTGGAGAGAGAGAGAGAGAGTAGATGGATGAAAGGGTGAAGAGAGAGAGTAGATGGATAAAAGGGTGAAGAGACTTCAAGAGAGAGAGTAGATAGATGAATGGGTGGAGAGAGAGAGAGAGAGAGAAAGTAGAGTAGATAAATGAGAGAAAGAGAGAGAGAGTAGAGTAGATGGATGAGAGAGAGAGAGAAAAGGGTGGATAGTGAAGGAAGGAGGGAGGGAGTAACTAATGCCTCCAACCAAACTATTCCAAGCAACACCAGGCCACCCCTTTCTCATTCATCTGGCTGTGTTGTTTGTTTCGTGGTATACTTTGGAGGAATCAAGGCACTCCAATGTACCAAAAGATTTAATATTTTTATCCCCATCAGCTCAAAATTTCTGTCTCATTTTGTCATATATTAATAATGGGCTTTCTATTTCTTTTCAATCTCTCTCTCTTTCTCTCCCTCATCCCACCTTCCATCTCTCTCTCTCTCTCATCCCACCTTCCGTCTCTCTCTCTCTCTTCCCACCTTCCCTCTCTCTCTCTCCCTCCCATCCCACCTTCCGTCTCTCTCTCCCATCCCACCTTCCGTCTCTCTCTCCCATCCCACCTTCTGTCTCTCTCTCTCTCTCTCTCTCTCTCTCTCTCTCTCTCCCATCCCACCTTCCATCTCTCTCTCTCTCTCTCTCTCTCTCTCTCACACAGTACATGTCATTCAGTGCCCATGCTGATGCCAAGGGAATAATGCAGTTGATTAGACACTGTGAACCGCACAATGTACTTTTGGTCCACGGAGAAAATGTCAAGATGGAATTCCTCAAGCAGAAAATTATGCAGGTTAGTGGTGGTAGTAGTTAGTGTTGGGGGTTGTTAGTGGTGGTGGTGGTGGTTGGTGGTGGTAGTGGTTAGTGGTGGTAGTTAATTTTGGTTAGTAGTTAGTTAGTGGTATTGATGGTTTGTGGTGGTAGTGGTAGTAGTTAGTTTAGGTAAGTATTGGTGGTAGTTAGTGGTGGTTAGTAGTATTGGTGGTCAGTGGTGGTAATAGTAGTCATTAGTGGTGTTAGTGGTAGTGTTAATAATGGTGTGGTACCGGTACAATGACTATAATAATATGTCTATGGAGTCATTGTATTGGTACCACACCATCGTCAACACCAAGGATATTCTTGCATACGGCCCATAGTCCTTGACCCATACTATCATTTATACCACTTATTATCATCAGGGCATTGGGCCGTATGCAAGAACATCCTTGGTGTTAACATTGGGGTGATACTGGTACGATGACTATGGGTCGATTCCACAGTAGTTCGTTGTGGTTTGTTAGCATGCAAACGAAAGAATGTTAGCTGTTTAAATGAGTGAATTATGGCTGAATTATTTAATGAATTTGGTGATTAAACTATGCAGTGATCATCATTATCTAACTGTTTGATAGATTTTGTGAATGTGAATACTCAGCTTTTGGAAAATAATGAAGCCTTACAAGTGTGGTTGGTTGGGAAGCTAACAAACCAATACCACTGTGGAATTGACCCTATGTTGTCTGTTCTATGGAGTTGTACTGGTACCACACCATCGTATGCACTATGAATGATGGCTGAAATCAATGTAAAGACAAGAAAAGACTGGTCAATGACTGTCTGTTGTGAGTGTACAATGATGTGTGGTGGATATACAGGGCCTTAGTTATTCTCTTATTACATCAAGGGATGGGGAGGCTCTAGCACCAATATAGGACTCCTCACAGGCAAAGGGTCAAACTACAAGGTTATAATATTATGAACCTTTAGTGTGGTCATTGTTAGAGAGCAGGGTCCCCAACCATTCTCTTATTACATTGCTGATTTATTTTGTATTGAAGGAATTTAACATCATAATGCTGTATATAAACCTGCCAATAGTGAGACAGATTTAATATCCATTATGCCTCAATCTCTCTCTAATATATGTTTTATTGTTTCAGGAATTTAACATTAACTGCTACAAACCAGCCAATGGTGAGACAGCCTTGATATCTGTACCAACCAACATGGAAGCTGAAGTATCATTACCATTATTAAAACACACCCTGGCAACTCCAACACCTACCATGACCCCACCTAACCCAGCTACCATAGCCCCTACCACCACCACAACCACTACCACCACTTCACTGACTACTCCCAACACTACCATGGCCCGTTCCCTCACCACCACTCCTGCTGGGGGCCATGAAGGCGTTGACAACACACACACACGGGTGAAAAAACAGAAAGTCTTACATGGAGTACTAATTATGAAGAACAGTGTAAGTAATGTTTATTTTACTTTAATATTATTGTTATTGTCCCTCCTTCCTTTGATATTTCCTTCCTTTGTATTTATTGTCCCTCCTTTCCTTGATATTTCCTTCCTTTGTGTTTATTGTCCCTCCTTTCCTTCTGTTTCCTATCTTTGTGTTTACTGTCCCTCATTTCCTTCTATTTCTTTGTGTTTACTGTCCCTCCTTTCCTTCTATTTCCTTTGTGTATACTGTCTCTCCTTTCCTTTTATTTCTTTGGTGTTTACTGTCTCTCCTTTCCTTCTATTTCTTTGGTGTTTACCATCTCTCCTTTCCTTCTATTTCTTTGGTGTTTACCGTCTCTCCTTTCCTTCTATTTCTTTGGTGTTTATGGTCTCCTTTCTTTCTATTTCTTTGGTGTTTACTGTGTCTCCTTTTCATATATTTCCTTCATTTGTGTTTACTGTCTCTCCTTTCGTTATATTTCCTTAATTTATGTTTACTGTCCCTCCTTTCCTTATATTTCCTTCATTTGTGTTTACTGTCCCTCATTTCCATATATTTCCTTCATTTGTGTTTACTGTCCCTCCTTTTCTTCATTTGTTTTTACTGTCCCTCCTTTCCTTCTATTTCTTTCATTTAGTTGTTCATAATTCGGTGTTCAAGGTTGTATGCAAGAATATCGGTGGTGTTGACAATGGCTTGGTACCATGATGGCTTTGTAGTGTGTGTGTCTAGTTAATCATCACACCGGTACTACACCATTGTCAACACCACCAATGTTCTTGCATGTCGTACAGTGCATGTGAAAGAGATGTGGGATTTTGTTTCCTATATTTTTTTTTTTTTCTTTCCATCATTTATTTATTTATTCAATCACCTATTTATTTATTCATTCATTCAATCATTCATTTATTTATGTAGAAGTTCTTGTGGTGTTTTATTGACTTATTAACCTATTTATATATTTATTTCAGAGTTTGCGTGTGGTAGGTGTGAATGAGGCGTGGGGTGAGCTGGGAGTGTCACCTCATCAACTCAGATTCACAGAACGCATTGAAGTGGACCACGGTGGACCTGTACCAACACTAACCTCAGCACTACACACTGTACTGGCAGGGTTAGTATTTATACACACTGTACTCACTAGGTTAGGATAGGTTAGGTCAGCTCAGCTCAGCTTTCATTAGAGAGGGAGATGTCATGGTACATTCAGTGTGTTCTTACGTGTTTTCCTATTTGTATCTTGACAGGAATGAGTGCAGCTCATAATGTCCCATTTTATAAAACCCAATTATTATATTTTTCTTTAAATTTATGTATGTTTGTGGCACACCCATTTGCTCTGGTTTGTGTTTCATTGATCTATTACTCTGTTTTCAAAGCAATATTTCTGTACATTTTCTCTTTTTTTTTTTTACTGTGCTCTCTCATTGTAGGTATTCCTTGTTGACACAAATTTTCTATATCTATCTTTTCTTTTTCTGGACACATTTGTAAACCATAATTATATCTCCTCCCTTTCATTTTTTTTTTCAGTTTAGGTATCTTTAGTTTCTCTAGAGTCTCCTCATAGTTTATTTCTCTAAGACTTGGTTCCCATCTTGTTTCTGCTCTTTGTACTTTCTCTAATTTGGTGTGTTTGTGTGTGTGTTTCAGTAAGGTTAGGTTAGTGGACCAGTACCCACACTAACCTCAGCACTACACACTGTACTTGCTGGGTTAGTAATAAGGTTAGATTCGGTTACATTTGAAAGGGTAGGTTAGAATGGACAGGTATGGTTGGGTTGGGTTTGGTAAGGTTAGGTTAGTTTTGGTTAGAATGGATAGGTTAGGTTATAATTATGAGTAAGTTAGTGAACAAGCCGAGGCTCCCTTCACATGAATCTACCTTTTGCTATGCTCACAAACAACCTTGGGTCCAAGTTTATGGACACCTTCACATGTTGCGATGTCGTCCAGGGCCACATTTCAAAATGGCACAGCGTAATATTGTGGACGATGTGAAAAGTACACAGTACCCTATGGATGCATTCACACAGGACCATCATTTGTCGTCTTTAACTCGCCAACAATGTTACGGTACTCTACAACATTTAGTTTCCAACAGTAGTACAGATACAAGTTATACAAATAGTACAACATGACAAGGAAAGAAGATATGAAAGTCGGAATAAAAGAAAGATAAATTTTGATAGTTATGTTGGCAAGACATGGAGAGAGGGGGAGAAATTTGGCAGTAATGAAATGGAAAGGGATTCTTTGTGAAAGGAAAAGGAAAAAGAGAGGATGAATAAAATGGAAAGGAAAGAAAAATGGGGAAGGGAATAACTGGGAATAAAGGGGAAGCAAGTTGAAGTAAAGAGAAGCTATGAAGGCACAGATGGGGAGTAGTAGGAATTCAGGTAGTACATAATACTGTAAGTGAATCCTGAGTATCCATTGTGAGAGAAAGGATGGGTTGGAACAGTTCTTGGTGGTGTCGTGTGACTCATGACAAACAATGTTCACATCTATGGAATATAAGGCCATTGGCTAAAAGTCAGTACACATCAAGGGGACTTAAGGTGTTGGCTACATTAGAATGGTTAGGCTTAGATACCTCTCTCTCTCTCTAATGGTGTGTATGTGTGTTTCAGGAAGCTGGGAGGTGCTATGGTCCAGGCAGTCAATGAATACCAGTTATCAGTGGCAGATACAGTGTGTGTCAACATACATGAAGACGACCCTGGCAAAACCATACTTGTATCTTGGACCCACCAGGTAACACATTAAATCTCTCTCTTACTGTAATTTAAGTAACACATTAAGTATCTATTATGTAATTTAAGTAACACATTAAGTATCTGTTATCGTATAATAATTTAGAAGGTCATAAATGACATACTTTGTGAGAATCATATGGAGGGTTACTGATTCCTCCAAAGTATACAAGAATATCGGTGGTGTTGACAATGGTGTGGTACAGATGGCAGCAGGAATTCATCCCGTTCAACTCTAGTGAGAGGAGCCTGGTGATCTGCCAACACTGAGAGTTGACAAATATGATTTAAATGGCTAATACTTAAGATTATTAGCCATTTAAACCATACTTTTCAGCTCTCATTCAGTCTTACCAGATCACCAGGTTCCTCTCACTAGAGCTGAGCGAGATGAATTTCTGCTGCCGACTGTACCGATACAATGGCTGTGTAGTGTGTCTATGGAGTCATTGTACAGGTACCACACTGTTATCAATACCACCAATGTTCTTGCATACGACCCTATAATATATTCTGTCATACTTACCACTAAGTATATATTATAATTTAAGGGGGTAGTACAGTGTTAGTAAATCTGGAGCAGTTGTTTCCTCCAGACTATTCCAAGCATCAGGCCACCAAGATTTTTATTAATCTGGACCTGTTTCCTGGCATAATTTAGAAGAATCAAGGCACTGCAATGTACCAACCAAAAGTGTATTACCCCTTTATTAATCCTAATAAATAAACTTAACTTAATAATATAAACTTAATTCTTTTACAGGATGAAGCATTGGGAGGGAAATTATTGGACATTATAAGAACAACATATGCTAAGTGAAGTGTGTCTATGAATACCAACATACTATACTAGTGTGTGAGTGTGTGATAGGGAGGTGGAAATGGAAGGAAAAAGAGGGACAGTAAACAAACACGAAGGAAGAGGAAATAGAAGGAAAGAGTGTATGTTAATAAACTGAAATGTGTACCAAGAAAGACAAAAGTAGTGTCGTTAAATTTGGTGGAAACGTATGGTAAAGAGCTAAGCATACTGGGCATGGACGTTATTGTGGTGGGGTTTTCATTATGTTTCACGAGTTATATCAAATCATCGGACAAGACAACGACACGACTTTTGTCTTTGATAGTACCTTGTAATAAGTATAATACATTTTTAAATTATTTATCTGAGTTTCAGTTGCCCTCATACTTACCAAAAAGAGGTTCTCCTTCAAAGGCTGTAAAGTGCATGAAATAATATCATGTAGGAAGTTAAATGACATACAATACAATGTTATACGAATTCCAATGAGATACAAAGTACAATGCTTATATTAATTAATGTCATCAATTTAATTCCTAATAAATTTCATCCTTGTATAATTCACTTCATTTAATAAAACTTATTACCAAACTCAGGTAACTGGTTATTGTCATATGTTTGTAATCTATAAACATACATACACTCAGTTTGTCTGTATAGAAAATATACATAACTACAATAACACTTTTAAGGAGACTGACTGTCTTATTGGCAAACTGGAAGGCTACCGATTCCTCCTAAATGTACCAGAAAACAGATGCCCTCAATGGTACTTAAGAGGAGATCTGTTACATGGCATAGTTTGAAGGAATTACAGACCTTTCAATTCACCAACAAAAGAATAAATCTCCCCTTAAATTAATAATAATGAGCAGATTATTTCACTAAACAGACATATTATTTATGAGACAGACAAATTATTGATCGTAGATTAACACTTCTAAAAGATACTTTCAACAAGACAAATTATTTATAAAAGACTGGCACTCAAAAAATAATTATCAATAGTTCAGATAATATAGTACAGATATAGATAGTATATACATAATTTTATGTTTAACTTAACATATAAAAACTATTGATCCTAGATTAATACTTCTAACATAACTACAGAGACAATATATTTATAAGAGACTGAACTTTAAAAATAATTACAAGACACAGAAGCAGTATTAAAGATTGAATTAAAATGTACAGTTGTGATCAATAATAATCATCCACATTGGGACGACTCATGTAAATATTTGACAGTTTCCTTCTGTTTGTTAGCTGAGAACTTTACAATAAATATGTTAAGCACACACGCATGCACGCACACACACAAAGGAAGTAATTTACTACAAGCCGGCTACTCACTGTTCGAAACAATAACATCATAAATATGAGAACGTGAAAACATTAGTCAGCAATTTGTTGGAGTTTTCCATTATTATATTGAAACTTATATCTACAACTGTACATTTGGTTGATGGCATGTTTTTTTTGGGGTAGAAACTCTTGATGGTGAATTGGAGGGCTAGTGAATCCTCAAAACTATGTCACGAAACACCAGATCCTCACTTTCTTTTGGTTTCCTGGGATAATTTGGCAAAAAAAATTAGTAGCCCTTCCATAATTCCCCAACCAGAGCATCACTGATATCCTCTCACTTGATGACTCCATAGCCATCGTACTGGTACCACACCATGGTCAACACTATTATTGATGTTCTTGCATATGGCCCCCTACAACACAACACAAGAGTACAGTAGACCCTGGATGTACAGTCGGCCTCAGGAATTCGTACACAAAACATTGGTTATAAGGGGTCTTTCTTCTACTTAAAATGTAGGCATTGTTCTGCTGACTGATTCAAGTATTAGTCAAATAACATTACTAGATAAGTTTGGTGTTAGGAAATTAATTAACTACATTTTCTAGTTGTTACGAGCCCTTGATGTCACAGTGGTGTATACGAATTCATGAGGCCGACTGTACAATAAATAAATAAATGTATCCACCACCTCTTCATTATACACTCATTGAAAACCACCCAATGTGTTCCCAGGCTTCTGTTATTTATTACCAAACACACTAAGTGATTTATTGAGCATGTGTTAAGGGGGAAGTACAGTCGCGGCACATAGTCCTTCACCAAACTCCCCTTACATTCTGGTCAACGACTATGTGCCGCGACTGTACAGTATAAGTGTTGGTAAATCTGGAGCAACTGATTCCTCCAAACTACTCCAAGCAACAAAACACCATTATTTTTGTTCATCTGGTCCTGTTTCCTGGCATACTTTGGAGGAATCAAGGTGCTCCAATGTAACAAAAGTGAATTACCCCCTTAAAAGGATATAATTATGTAATAAATTTAATCATCTTATATCAAGGGCCTATTGTAGGAGGTATGGTGGTAATGGTGGTAGCAGTGGTTGTTTCAGTAAGCATTGGCCTTATGTTTGGGAAGGAACTTGAATTCTGCTGGAGTTTTTCCCAATAGCATTTCACTGTGAGGGGGGAGAGAGAGATAAAGACTGGTTATTAATTGTTTATTATTTATCACTTGTCTATCATTCATTCATTATTCATCGCTTTATGCAATTATTCTGGTCCATATGCAAGAATATTGGTGGTGGTACCACCAATTAACTGTGTTGAGGTACGGTTGGAGGATGTGAGTGGCTGTGTTTACATGTGAAGTTATGTTGTCTGCGTAGGAAACTATGTGTATTTGTGGTGTCTGGTGTTGGTAGGTCATGCATGTATAAATTGAAAAGAGTGGGTGACAATACAGATCCTTTGGGGACACCATTGGTGAAACTTAGATGTTAGATGACTGACCAGCAAATGTAACTTGGCCTACTCTTTCTCTCAAGACATCTTTTTGTGTTGTAAATTTTGTTTGTGAGGTTGAGGCGGGGGATGGCATCAAATGCTTTGCTGATGTCCAATGTGACAAGGAGTGTTCTGTGTGGGGGTTTATCTGAGTTGATGCCATCATACGTATATTCATTGTGTGAGATATGTGAGAAGAGTGTTTGTTGAGTGTAGTGGTCTGAAACAGTGTTGTGAGGATATAAGGGGAATGTGTGGTGTGATTAAACTAATGATTAGGCACTCAGTAACTTTGGAGGGGGTACAAAGGAGGGTGATGGGACAGTGAGATGAGGGTAGTGTGGGATCTCTGTTGGGTTTGGGGATAGTGGTGATGTTTCCATGCTTCCAGATGTTGGGTATTGTGTTGTGTGAGTAGCTGTAGTTTGCTATGTTGGTAAGTGCTTGTATGCCTTGTGGTCCAAGGTGTTTAAGGTGTAAGTTACTGATGTTGTCAGGGCCACAGACAGATGAGTGCTTGAGGTTGTGGATGATGTGATTCATCTGACTGTTTGTGAATGGTGCATAGCATGAGTCAGTGGGGAAATGTCTCTTACGTCTGATAACTCATCAGTTTTCAGGGTGAGGGTGAAGGTGGCTGATATGCTGGATGAGGGTATTTGCTTGTTGTTTATTTGAGGGTATAGTGTCTGTTGTTATGATGGCTGCATGTGATTGTGTAGTGTTGTTGTTGGACAGTGTGATGCTGTTTAGTTTTGTAGAGTTTGCTGGTGTTTGTTTTGTGATCAAGTGTGTTGACAAACCTTTGCCAATTTAGTGTTTTATGTTCTTTAATTTTGTTGTTTATTTGTGTATTTAGTGCTTGTATTTGGTGTACAATGTGTTGTGTGAGAGGAGTTGGTGATGTGTGTTTAAGCGTGTTTCGTTGTCTGATGAGGTCTTAAATTTCTGATGTAAAGTTGGGGTTGTGTTTTCTTCTGTTGCCTCTAGTTGTTTGTTTACTGTCCCACATCTCTTATCACCTATTTCTCTCTCATTTAAGAGGGTTTTCCAGGCCTAGGCTGATTTTCTTTCACCTTCCTCACTTACCTTATTTTAATTCAGTTACACACACACACACACACACAATCTCACCTTATTTTAACCCAGTCTGATGCAGCACGTGAGGCCATAATTGTCTCCAGGTCAGACCGCGCCTGGTATGGAGGGGGTCGCTGGTTGAGATGTTGTGTACTCTCCAGTAAGCCGTGTGGGATGTATCGGTGTAGGAATGACAACCACTCCAGCAGGAACCTTCGTGTTTTCTCTACACCCTGAATACAGACAGAGACACATGACAGATGAGAGTAACCGTGTCGAAACACACACAGACAAACGGAGAAAGACATGCGATAGATGTGGGTAACCATGTCGAAACACACACAGACAAACGGAGAGACATGCGATAGATGAGAGTGACCATGTCGAAACACACACAGACAGACAAACGGAGAGATACATGATAGATGTAGGTAACCATGTTGAAACACACATACACAGATAGACGATGAGAGTAACTACGTCAAAACACACGCACACACACAGATGGAGAGAAACACATGGTAGATGAGAGTAACCATGTCGAAACACACATAGGCTACCCAGACTGACAGACATATGGAGAGAGACACACGATAGATGAGGGTAGCCATGTTGAAACACACACAGACATACACAGATAGATGATGAGAGTAACTATTTCAAAAACACACAGATCGACCATGAGAGGAACACTGTCAACACACACACACACACACACACACACACAATGAAAGTAAGACCATCAACAAATATACACACACACACACTGAACCAAACCGAATCAAAACAGACCAAATTAAATCAAATCAAACCAATATAAACCAAATAAAATTAAATCAAGCCAAACTGAAAAATGAAAAAAAAATCACCAAACTATAAAAAACAAAAAAATACCAAATCAAACCTAAAATAAATTCACACCAAACTATATAAAAAAAACCATTATCTACTCACACCAAATTATATGAAACTAAAAAATTATGAACTCAAATCAACTCGACTCAAAATCAAACTTAAAAATAAAAATCACCAAAATATTTAAACAGATTGTCGGCAAAAAAAGTATACTCGACCCTCCATTTAACGGACAAAAAGGAGTTAACCTTGTCAGTTACTTGAAAATTGATCTGATCTAGGGGATAGATTGGAATTAATACTGTACTGTACATACAAAATACAGTACAGTAATTCTAAACTCATGTTAGAAGTAAGGACAATATCCATCGAGAGATTGTTCACTCTGAACGGGTTAGGCTTAAGTATGAGTGTGTGTGTGGGGGAGGGGGGGGGGGCTGACAGCACACATAATATTGTTCAGTTTTCACCAATAGTCCTTGAGTTTTTACTCGAACAGTACACACACATTTTCTGAGTTTGTATTAAAAAAAAAAAAAAATCAGGTGACTGAGTGAGCAACTCACCGTCACTGCCACCGTGAGCCCATGCACGCCTGACCGTGTTCTGGACAAAATTTTCCGGTAAACGGACTTTGTCCGATGCGTAACGATTGTCCGGTAGCAAAAAGGGTCCGTTAAATTCGAAATCCGTTAAATATGGGTCCGTTAAATTGAGGGTCAAGTGTATATATAAAATATCTACTCATATCAAATCTATTCCAAATCAAGTCAAATCAGCTTCTTACTTCAGTGTCGCTGCCCCAGTGTTCAAGTCCATAGTTGACAAAGAGCTTGAGCATGTCGAGGCGTTCTGAGGCTGAGATGTCCCAGTGGCGTTGTTCCTTTACTTCACGGAACACCCACGGCTTTATTAGCGCTCCTCGTCCTATCATTACACCTGTAGACAGATATAATACAGAGTTATTGTCAGCACCATAAAAACATAACACCATAACAATACCCCATCTGTCAACACCATAACAATACTCCATCTGTCAACACCATAACAATACTCCATCTGTCAACACCATAACAATACTCCATCTGTCAACACCATAACAATCTGTCAACAATCATGACTACATTGTGAGGAATTCCCAATCATAACAAAGAAGGCAGTATAAATAATTCTTCCCTTTGCTACATGTTACCTGTGTCAAGTTGGTTTCTCTTCAATGAATACAGTAAAAAATACAAGAACATTTCACATCATACACTGAAGGATGACTTGAGGGAATGTTTCTCAATAATATTTCACCTCAGATGAGAGATATTATCAAGAACAAATTTTAACTCAGAGTTTTATGTAAAGTTTATGTACTGTACAGTATTATTATATACTGTACTTCCTCTTTATTTAAAGTTAAACTACCAACTCTTCCCCACTCACCAGCCACTACCAACTCTTCCCCACTCACCATTCACCATTCCCCACTACCAACTCTTTCCCACTCACCACTCACCCCTCACCAGCCACTACCAACTCTTCTCCACTCACCACTCACCAGCCACTACCAACTCTTCCCCACTCCCCACTCACCCCTCACCATTCCCCACTCACCAGCCACTCCTGACCGCTCCTGAAAGCTGTTATAGTCTTGGAAGCTGAGTACATCACCATTACCAAAGACAGGCATGGGGTCAGCTTCCCTTACACACTGTCCAATGTAGTCCCAGTCAGCCAGCTTGAGGTAACGTTGCTCTCTAGACCTACCATGAACCTACAACAGAAAAGAATATAATAGTAAATAAAACACAAAGGAAATACAAGGAGGAAAGGAGGGACAGTTGGAGAATTGATAAGGAGAAAGGTGGGACAGTAATAAAACATGAAGGAATTGGAAGGAAAGGAGGGATAGGGAGAAGGTAACAGATAGAGAGGAGGGATAGGGAGAAGGTGATAGATAGATAGAGAGGAGGGACGGCAGTAAAACATGAATGAAACAGAAGGAAAGGAGAGACAGTTGAAGAATTGAAAAGGAGAAAGGTGGGACAGTTTGAGGATTGCAAAGGAGAAAGGTGGGACAGTAAACATGAAGGAATTGGAAGGAAAGAAGGGATAGGGATAGGGAGAAGGGGATAGATAGAGAGGAGGGACGGCAATAAAACATGAAGGAAACAGAAGGAAAGGAGGGACAGTTGACGAATTGAAAGGAGAAAGGTGGGACAGTTGGAGAATTGAAAGGAGAAGGTGATAGATAGAGAGGAGGGACGGCAATAAAACATGAATGAAACAGAAGGAAAGGAGGGACAGTTGAAGAATTGAAAAGAAGAAAGGAGGGACAGTTGGAGAATTGAAAAGGAGAAAGGTGGGACAGCTGGAGAATTGAAAAGGAGAAAGGAGAAACAGCTGGAGAATTGAAAAGGAGAAAGGTAGGTGGGATAGTTGAAGAATTGAAAAGGAGAAAGGTGGGACAGTTGGAGAATTAATAAGGAGAAAGGTGGGACAGTAAGTATGAAAGAATTGAAAGGAAAGGAGGGATAGGGAGAAGGTGATAGATAGAGAGGAGGGACGGCAATAAAACATGAATGAAACAGAAGGAAAGGAGGAACAGTTGAAGAATTGATAAGGAGAAAGGTGGGACAGTAATAAAACATGAAGGAAATAGAAGGAAAGGAGGGACAGTAAATGAAGGAAATAGAAGGAAAGGAGAGACAGTAAATGAAGGAAATAGAAGGAAAGGAGGGACAGTAAACACAAAGGAAATAGAAGGAAAGGAGGGACAGCAAACATAAAAAAATAGAAGGAAAGGAGGGACAGTAAACAGAGAGGAAACAGAAGGAAAGGAGGGACAGTAAATGAAGGAAATAGAAGGAAAGGAGGGACAGTAAATGAAGGAAATAGAAGGAAAGGAGGGACAGTAAACACAAAGGAAATAGAAGGAAAGGAGGGACAGTAAACACACAGGAAATAGAAGGAAAGGAGAGACAGTAAATGAAGGAAATAGAAGGAAAGGAGGGACAGTAAACACAAAGGAAATAGAAGGAAAGGAGGGACAGCAAACATAAAAAAATAGAAGGAAAGGAGGGACAGTAAACAGAGAGGAAATAGAAGGAAAGGAGGGACAGCAAACATAAAAAAATAGAAGGAAAGGAGGGACAGTAAACAGAGAGGAAACAGAAGGAAAGGAGGGACAGTAAACACAGAGGAAATAGAAGGAAAGGAGGGACAGTAAACACAAAGAAAATAGAAGGAAAGGAGGGACAGTAAACACAAAGGAAATAGAAGGAAAGGAGGGACAGTAAACACAAAGGAAATAGAAGAAAAGGAGGGACAGTAAAACACCAAAGAAATAGAAGGAAAGGAGGGACAGTAAACATAAAAAAATAGAAGGAAAAGAGGGACAGTAAATACAAAGGAAATAGAAGGAAAGGAGGGACAACAGAAGGAAAGGAAGGACAGTAAACACCAAAGGAAATAGAAGGAAAGGAGGGACAGTAAACATAAAAAAATAGAAGGAAAGGAGGGACAGTAAACACAGAGGAAATAGAAGGAAAGGAGGGACAGTAAACACAAAGGAAATAGAAGGAAAGGAGGGACAGTAAACACAAAGGAAATAGAAGGAAAGGAGGGACAGTAAACACAAAGAAAATAGAAGGAAAGGAGGGACAGTAAACACAAAGGAAACAGAAGGAAAGGAGGGACAGTAAAAGGAAAGGAGGGACAGTAAACACAGAGGAAATAGAAGGAAAGGAGGGACAGTAAACATAAAAAAAATAGAAGGAAAGGAGGGACAGTAAACACAAAGGAAATAGAAGGAAAGGAGGGACAGTAAACACAGAGGAAATAGAAGGAAAGGAGGGACAGTAAACACAAAGAAAATAGAAGGAAAGGAGGGACAGTAAACACAAAGGAAACAGAAGGAAAGGAGGGACAGTAAAAGGAAAGGAGGGACAGTAAACACAGAGGAAATAGAAGGAAAGGAGGGACAGTAAACACAAAGGAAATAGAAGGAAAGGAGTGACAGTAAACACAGAGGAAATAGAAGGAAAGGAGGGACAGTAAACACAGATGAAATAGAAGGAAAGGAGGGACAGTAAACACAGATGAAATAGAAGGAAAGGAGCGACACATACCGTAACCATGTCCACGTCCCACAGCTTGGCTTTGCGTATGATGGTGTGTGCGGTGTGTGTGTTCTGGTGGATGGCTGTGCGCATCTTTAGGGTGAGGGGTCGGCTTAGGGTTTGGGTCATACCTCTCACCATCGTCTCCAGGCAACCCACGCGTCGCATTAGGGCGCTCCCTCCACCCTAAAAAAAAAAAAAAAAAAAAAAAATATTACTACAGTATTTCTATTTTCTTTTGTCAATATTATTTTTTATCATTATTGTAATTATATATATTTTTTTTTACAGTATTATTATTATCATTATATTACACACCCATAATAACAGTGGATAATGAGGGTTAATTTTATTACTGTCCAAACAAATTAATCAACTTGTTTAAACACAAGGTTAATAGGACAACCCATAAATACAGTGGATAATGAGGGTTAATTACTGTACAGACTAATTAACTGGAGATAATCAATTAACTAACTTATTAATATTCAAGGTAAGCCCAGTGGATAATGAGGGTTAATTACTGTACAAACTAACCAATTAACTGTGGATAATTAGGGTTAATTACTGTACAAACTAACCAATTAACAATGAATTAACTAACCTGTTTATACACCAGGTCAATAGGACAGTGGATAATTAGGGTTAATTACTGTACAAACTAACCAATTAACAATGAATTAACTAACCTGTTTATACACAAGGTCAATAGGACAGCCCATGTTGATGTCAAGGAAGTCAAAGTCTATGTTCTCCTCCAAGAGTTGTGTCACCTTTACCATACTCTGTGCACTGCTACCACACACCTGTTTATTATGGTAAGTTAATAATAATAATAATATGATAATGTTAAGTTAATGTGTGTGTGTGTGTGTGTGTTATGTTGGGTTATATTGGAGAGAGAGAGAGAGAGAGTGTTTCAGTTAGGTTAGGTTGGGTAGGGTTAGGAAAGAGAGAAAATGTGTGTGTTATGTTGAGAGAGAGAGAGAGAGAGAGAGAGAGAGAGAGAGAGAGAGAGAGAGTGTGTTTAGGTTAGGTTAGGTTGGGTAGGGTTAGGAAAGAGAGAGAATGTGTGGAAATATAATGTGTGTGTGTACAGTCATGAGGCCTCACTCAGCATTTCTTGAAGGATAACATAAGGGATAATCACTGCACCAACAAATTCACCACCAACACAGAATTACAATATCCAGAGGGACAAATTAGTAAACTACTCTGGGTTTTCAATTTACGAGCCTGAGAAGATGTGGCCACACGACTTTTGCCACCAACTGTACAAGAGGGTGCGGGGGGTTTTTGAGGGGTGCGAGGGGTTTTGGGGGGGTCAGGGGGGTTTTTGGGTGGGTCAGAGAGGTTTTTGGGTGGGTCGGGGTTGTTTTGGGGGGTGCGGGAGTAGGGGGACAGGCTTGGGGGGGGGGGGGGGGGGGGGGGTAGGGGGTGCGGGAATAGGTTACAGGCTTTCTACCCACCCCAAGCCTGTCCTCCTATTCCTGCACCCCCCCAGTCCCCCCCCCAAGCCTGTCCCCCTATTCCTGCACCCCCCCCAGTCCCCCCCCCAAGCCTGTCCCCCTATTCCCGCACCCCCCCAAGCCTGTCCCCTTATTCCCGCACCCCCCCCCAAGCCTGTCCCCCTATTCCCACACCCCCCCAGTCCCCCCCCAAGCCTGTCCCCTACTCCCGCTAGACATCTTATTATTATTATTATTATTATTATTATTATTATTCCATTTTGACCAACTAGATATCTTATTACTATTATTATTATTATTATTACATCCATGTCTACTCCTATCACTACTATTATTACTATTACTACCATCACACTAGTTTAAACATTACTACTACTACCACCACTATCATGACACCTGTTCCACTACTATCATTATTACTACTATTACTACTACACGTACTATACTGGTTTAAACATTACTACCACTATCACCATCACACACAAGTTCACCCCCACTACTATTATTAAACCTGATTTACTATTACTACTACTACTATTACTACCACTACCATTACACGTACTACTACTACTATCACAACCATTACACCTACTACTACTACAACTATCACAACCAATACACCTACTACTACTACCACCACTACCATTACACCTACTACTACTACTACTACTACCATTACACCTACTGCTACTACTACTACTACTACCACTACCATTACACCTACTATTACTACCACAACTACCATTACACCTACTACTACTACAACTACAACTAACATTACACCTACTACTACCACCACTACCAATACACCTACTACTACTACTACCACCACTACCAATACACCTACTACTACTACTATTACTATTACTACTTCCACACCTGTACACCAAATAAGTCCTCTGTAGGGTGTCTCTTGACGAGGGCCCATTCACTCGGGTTACCCTGAAGGAGACACGACGACAGGGCCATCTCACCACACGTTATGTCAGCACCGAACCTCTTACACACACGGCGGAAAGGAAGGTTACCCAAGGTGGTCAGTGGTGCGAGGTAGGTCTTACCATGCCATGATATCTGGTAGAGAGAGAGAGAGAGAGTGAGTGTGAGAGAGAGACATACACACACACAGAGAGAGAGGTAAGGAAGGAAGGAAGGAATGTTACCCAGGTTGGTGAGTGGAGTAAGACAGGTCTTATTGTGACATGATATCTGGGCTGGAAAAATATGGAATAAAATTTTTTTGCATTTTTTTTCTTATTTTTCACAGTTTGATGCACAAAAGACAGACACATAGATAGGTAGATAAATAGAGAGAGAGAGAATGCATTTGAGGATGAAAGATGACCATCCTAAGCCTGGAAGACCTTGTAGGATGAGAGAGAGTGATAGAGGAGAGGGACAGCAAGTTGTGTACAGGTCAAAATAATAATGCATGAAATCTGCCCAGCACACCCAACCTCTCTGAAACAGTTTTAGCTAATGAAGAATAGTAATACTGTCTTTCTCTATTTATAATATCAATAATGGGTAGCCAGTGAGTGAAATATGTACAGACGTGGACATAAATTTCAATATACATATGGATAATTCCAATAAATGGCTGACTAATTTTTTTCATATAATGTTATTGTATTGAATAGTGAGTAACTGTTTGTAGTAAATTAGAAGATGGAACTTTACTTATTTATTCCTGTGTGTGTGTGTGAAGGGTGAGTAGTTGTTTGTAGTAAATTAGAAGATGGTATTTATTCCTGTGTGTGTGTGAAGGGTGAGTAGCTGATTCTAGTAAATTAGAAGATGGAACTTTACCTATTTATTGTAAAGTTTCTCAGCTAACGAACAGAGGGAAGCTGTCAAACGTTTACATGAATCACCCCAATGTGGATATTATTATTGACCACGACTGTATGTATGTATGTATTGTGAAGGTGCCACATCAACCATACATTGATATTTTATCTTATATATAAACAAACAGAACAGTAATGTCTGGTTTGTTTTACACTGTTGTTGCTACAGGTGTTGTATTGTACTGTTTGTAATGAATGTATGTACAGTAAACCCACTTTGTACATTACACACCCATATACAGTAATGCCTTGTTTTGCACTGTTGTGGTTGTGTGTGTGTATTGTACTATTTGTAATCAGTGTGTACATTAAACGCTCTTTGTACACTTATAAACCAAGTGGATAATGAGGACTTTCTGTACACACATTCATTACAAACAGTACAATATCTATCTATCTATCTATAGCTCTGACGCCTCGCTCCCTCCGGGAACTCCCCCCCCAAGGGGATGGCCACGGCATCCATACATAACACTAGCAGTACAAAGCAAGGCATTATTGTACTGTATATGTGTGAGTAATATACAAAGAGGGGTTACTGTACACACATTCATTACAAACAGTACTATACACATCCATAACAGTACAGAACAAACAAGGTATTACTGTACAACACATAAATACAATACTGGTATTCTCTAAACACTTTATACTTACGGTAACTAATTCTATCTTAAATATAATTATAAAGTACAAACCTTTTTCTTTTCCCTGGAGAGTAATTTGACGAGATCTTCTTCTGGTGCTGGTCCTATTCTCTCCTTCACGGTTCTCTCCTTTCCTCCACTTTCCACTGTTTCTTCTCTCTCCTTTCCTCCATTTTCCACTGTTTCTTCTCTCTCCTTTCCTCCACTTTCCACCGTTTCTTCCCTCTTTTTTCCTTCACTTTCTTCTATTTCTCCTTCTCTCTCCTTTACTCCATTTTCTGTCTCTGTTTTCTGTTCTATCTTCTCGTTGCTTGTAATTCCCTCTTTTACATTTTCTCTCTTTCCCTCTTTTTCTCTCTCCTGCTCCTTTTCTCTCTCCATACGAAGAGCCTCCACCTCCCTCATGGCCCTCTGGTGACAGGTGTGGGCTCTACTGAAGTCATACTGCCTCTTCCTCAGTTTTATTTGTAGCTGTTGTCAGAGAGAGATGCAAAAATAATGAGAGAGAGAGAGAGAGAGAGAAGGGGGGTTATAACTTATGGAGGTTACAAAACTTGATATTGTTGAAAATTATAAGTTGGAAATGACAAAGTAGTTGACCATATGCAACAATATTCTAACCTAACCCAATCCAATTCAACCCAACCTAACCTAATCCAAGCTAACGTAATACCTAACCCAACCCAATCCAACCCAACTTAACCCAAGTCAACCTAACTTAGCCCAACCCAACCCAATCCAATTCAATCTAACCCAACCCAAGGCAACCTAACTAAACCTAACCTAACTCAACTCAACCCAACCTAACCTAACCCAAACCCAATCCAATTCAACCTAACCAAACTCACCCAATCCAATTCAACCTAACGTAACTCAATCCATACCTAACCTAACCCAACTTAACCTAACCTAACCTGTATCTTTTTTTTTTTTACCTCTTTGCTGAGTGTGTTGATGGAGACTTGCTGTTGCTGTTGTTGTTGCTGTATTGTGTTGTTTACTATATTGCCTCCATCACTGATATGCTCACCTCCATACCTGTCAAGAGGAGAGAAAGGTGGAGGTAAGGAGAGAAGAATAATGGAGGAAAGGAAGGAGGAGCATATTTCTGGCACATCTTCCCTACCCAATACACATCACCACCCTATCAAAAGAATAACATACAGTACATACATATATCAGGCCTTCATCTCCACACTGGAGGCAGCCTCGTCACGTCGCACACCCTCCGAAACAAAATGCCCAAACATAGAACTCCCCCTCCCCCCCTCTGCACACACACACACACACTCCTCCACATCTCAACCCACAAACAATAAATAAATAAATAAATAAATACAGAAATTGACAGCGACTTGCATACCTACAAACAACGCCGTACGGACACCTGCCGAAGGTGTGGAAGTTGTGGCAGCGTGGTCCAAGGTCTGGTGGTTTGGTGGCCAGGAAGGCAGACACATCGTGCATGAAGGCGCACGAAGGGAACGAGCAGCGGCGGGGGGGTGGCGGGGCTGGTGGCTGTTGTGGTTTTTCTTCTTTTTCGTCATGTTGTAATTCTTGTTCTTGTTCTTCGCTTTGCTGTTGTTGTTGTTGTTGTGGGGACACACACCACACAGACCGACATAGTTTGGAGCTCTTGGGTATGTGTTGGTACTTGGGACGGTGTTTGTTGGTACCTGTTGTTTAAGAGAGTGTGTGTTAGTGTATACAAAAAATAATACAGTAGGCCCTGGATATAAGGTGAATGAATTTATCACATATATCCTGTTAAAAGACTCAGTAAATCAGTTATCTTATTACATACAGTACACCCTGGATATAAGGTGAATGAATTTATCATTTTAACACAGATTTAGTAAATCACTTAGTGTGTATGATAATAAATAACAGAAGCCTGGGAAAACATTTGATGTATTCAAGTATTTATTCATTGTACAGTATATCCAGGGTCTCTTCTACACCAATTTACGTCATATTGACCTACATTATCTCCTACTTTATGCCACTTCTCTAGGGTACATTTTAGGTTAGTGTACAGTATGTAATTAGATCAGACTACTGTACTTAAAATAAAAAAAGATATTCATGTCTGTATTGAAAAAAAGTAGAATATATACATAAAAATTAACAGTAAAAAAATATGAATATTAAATCAATTTAAAATACAATTAAAACACATTAAACGGCGTCACACTGGGCATTTTTCGCCAACATGTTGCCCGGTTTTGTTGTTCGTTTGGGTACTCGTTGCTGGCTCGACATGTTTTGTTGGGGAATCACAACAACAACATATTAGCCGCGAAGACTTCCGGCCACTAGCAGCAGCAAGAGTGGACAATGGATTCTACAAGTCAATTTCCACACTGGAAGCTATGAAGGACTGTGTTACAGTGCTGTAGTTATTAGTGGAATTGAGGAAATTGCAGAAACTGAAGAGGAAAAGGTTACGGGTGCGGCCGTGGTTGGCAAGAGTGTGTATGCAAACCTAGTGAATGAACTCCAGCTTGAGGACCATGAATCATTCAGATTCTTCCACAGGGTCAACTATGAACAGTTTATTGAATGTTGTCTTTGGTTGATCCCTTCATCGCCAAGCAGGACACAAGGTTGAGGAAAGCAGTGACTGCACAGGAGCACCTATCAGTTACACTCACACACTTAGCCATAGGTAAATCTTCAGTTTTATTACCTATTCGAGACAATTATATATAAGCCTATAGGCTGTTATAATTACAATTAATACAGTAAACAATAGACTTGCTGTCATTTAACATACCATAATAAATCTGTATGTTAGTTATATACATTAATGTTTATACAAGCCCACTGTATACTGTAAAAAAAAAAAAAGTGCTGTTATTTTCTGGTTTAGATCGTATTTTGAGGCAACAAACTCAAAGTTTCAATGTTTACACCAGACTTACAATTCAAAGGCTCCTAATTTTCTAGGAAATACTGTAACTTAGAGGAGTAATGGCGCAACAAAATACAGGTTAGGTCCAGAAGCCTGCTTTCAATGCAAAGTGCACAAGACTAGGTCCTAATAACTTGTACAATGGTGCATGCACAGCAATGAGTGATACATGTAAAATGTAACATAAAGATATAGTACTTATTTGTTGAGGTTAATGTTTGATTGGTTATTTAAATTTTATTTGAATAAAGCATTATTATATTAAAACTCATATGCAACTGTTGAAAATGGTGACAACTGTTTCACTCCAGGTGTTATGCTATACAGTCATCAGAAAAGAATATATTAGTGATGTCTGGGACTTAAGTAATGATGAAGTTACTCTACATTTTATTTTGTACCAGGTATTTCCATCGAAATATGACAGTAACTGTCAGGACATATAAGGAGCAACTGTGGAGCTAACAAGTTAATTTGTTATTCAGTAAAATGGTACAGTAGACAATCATTTGGAACACGTATTATATACAAAATATTTCTTTTTCAGGAGAATCCAAGCAGTAGCTGGGCTATGCATACAGAATTAGTCCGAATATCCTGAGCAGCATTATTCTCGAGGTGTGTGACGCTCTCTACCAGAAGCTCCATGCCGAGTACCTTGTGTTGCCTCAGACGGAAGAGCAGTGGAGATAAAGATGTACAGAAATATAGCTTTCCAGACGGTGTAATAGATCAATGGAACAAATTACTGCACCAGAAGAAGTGGTGTGTGCCAAAAACACACACACACACACACAGACAAAGATGTACACAAATATAGCTTTCCAAATAGAGTAATAGAACAATGGAACGCATTACCAGAACAAGTGGTGTTTACCAAAAACACACATAAATTCAAAGAATAATATGATAATTGGGTTTTAAAACAACGGGACATTATGAGCTGGACTCAATCCTGTATAGATACAAATAGGTAAGAACTCACACACACACACACATATATATACCAACCTGTCAGTTTTTGTTTCTTGGTTGGAGGTTCAGTAGTCCCATTGTCATTTGTTGTTGTATTGTTTTGTTTGGATTCACACGGCTTCTCAATTTCAATAATATACCTGAAAATTTATTATTATTATTATTGTTATTTATTATTATACACCCGGTAATTTATTTATTATTATTATATTAATTACTACTAATGTAATATCATTATTTTTGCTAATTTTATTAATATCTTCATTGATATCGCCTTGGAAATTACAAATGCGTACCCTGTAGGCAACCCCTGCAAGAAGTAAACAACAGACTACTGGGACACATTATTACCCACATTATTACTGGCTCGACCCCTTGCTGATCTCAAGGGTGCGCACCAAAAAAGTTCATGGTGATACTTGGGCTGTAGCTATAAAACTAACCATAGGATATCCTAAAAAATATTCCCATTGCCTTTCCCAGCTCATTTTATTCAAAAATGACCAAACCTAACCAGGGGTCGAGCCAGTTACAGTTCGTAGTAATGTGTCCAGGACAGGGACGAGCCCAGACAAAGAAGAATATTCCAAATGAAGAAGCAGATAAAGTTACAGTATTAGTCAAGCGTTTGTCCATAATCACTCCCATTAATTTTTTTCTGTCAAATATACATCTTAATACATATATGTCATTTCCTTATTGGGTATTTCCGTCGCAATTGCATTAACATGAACCGTAGGTTGCAGTTTAATAATATCAATTCAATATTAGGTCTCGGTAGTTTGCCGCAGTCCTGATTAGGTTAGGTCAGGTGAGGTCTACCTTATTCTATTTAATACGTTGTAGTGTTTTTCAGACGAATCTAGTTTAAATATGGCGAAAATGAGGTGTTTTCGGAGATTGAGTTGCGGGAGGCGGGGGAGTGATATATATCTCCCAAAACATTAATTTGCGACGGTTGTGAACAATAAATTCGTTAAAAATATACTATAAAACATTGCATTCAGAAAACCTCGAGTCAAAAACAAATTATGGACAAACACTTGACTATTACCACATATTCTTGAATTCGGTTCAACCATATAACTAATTTTTGTTACCGTATTAATAATTTACACAACTTACTCTGGTTTGATATGAGCCACCACATCATTCAGGTCAATATGGCTCATGGTGAAGTGTAGTTAGTTATCTATTGTACCACCTACACCAATATCAATTAAGGGGTTTGTAGTACACTCTGGTGGTAAATATTTAGTAGCAACTGACCGATTCCTCCAAACTATATCATACAACAGATCACCATTATTTTTGTTCATCTGTTTCTTGGTTAATTTTGGAGGAATCAAGTTGCTCTAGTGTATCGAACAAGGTGTATTACCCCCTTAATAATAACTCCCCACCAACTAAGTCACCAATAAATATAAAAACTAGAGAGAAAAATAGTTAAAATCCTTCGTCAATCACGTTGCTTTGCTGCGATGCGATGTTGTTTTTGTTTTAGAATTTTTAGGAGTTTATTATTACACCTTTTCAACGGCACTCCTTTCTTGTTTGTTTGTTGATCTCTGTATGGTCTGTGTGGTATTTCTTATTTTACTTTTTCTTACACGTTATAATTGATGTGTCCTTTATTTTCCATCAAACTAAGGAAATAATGAAAGACTAATGTACAATTTCAATTTATGAATTTCATTTTTTTTTCTCACGCGCAGACTAATTATATATAGTTTTTATTTGTTTTTCCAACGAAGGAATATGAAAATTTATTAATTCTACCCTACAATAGTGGTCACATTATTCTGATTGGCCTAACTTTGATCATTTTGATGAAACTGTTATCATAATTATTAGCCCAAAGTTGAGATACTATGTGCGTTTCTTAACATATAATAATGATCTTAGTTGATAGTGAAATGAAAATACTTGAATTTTTTAAATTATAATAGCTAAGATACAAAATAAAAGCAGTATAAGGATCAGCAAGAGAGTAATAATTATGTATATATAAATGCAGTACAAAGATCAAGATGATTCAATCATCCACTCTGCCGGGTTTGTTTACATTAGAAGACAGTATTACCAGGTGCAGGAATATTTCTGTGTTTAGATAATTTTGAAGTCTACACAGGGAATTTATATAAAGATTGTTCAACAGTAGCCAGGGTAATTTCTACCAGAAAAAATGCCAAACAGAAAGACCGTCAATAATCAGGAGTAAACAAGGAATTGTTAAAGGAAAAAAAGGAAATACTGATGTTGAAGCTGAGGGAACTATCGGTAAGCAAACCTGGCAACACTGTTAGAAGACCACCATGTGTTATTGTTTTGAGTGATGACTGACTGACTGCTACACTTTCTACGGTACCGGTAAAGATGTTAAAGAAATCCATATCTATATACAGTTATTATCTATGTATTCTACGTCTCTACTCCAAAAACACCTGTATATTATTCATCAGGGACGTAAAATAAACTGGATCCTAATAAATATCAGGAATAAAGAATACTGCTGCCTCCTTTCTGAATCGTCATATATATTAATTAATTAAGTTAATATTAGAATATTTACGTTGTCATTAACGTAGAATATAATATAAGATTATGTTAGTCATGGAACTATACCTGCATTAATTAGGTTAACGTGTTGTAATGTATATGAACTGTTTTGCTTCTTGATTTTTGTTTATAAGGAAGACGGGGGAGAAAAGGAGGGGAAGGCAAGAAAGAAAAGGAGGGAAGGAAGAAGAAAGGGTAATACTGTATATTTGTTTTGGTAAAGATTAAATTGGATCACAGAAATTGGAAACCTAACTTCTTGCAACTTCTTTGGATAGCCTAATTCATTATTCCCCATTTTAATTTGTTGAATAAGAATACACAAATAAATAACACGTATTTACAAATGACCAAACAAACTTTACAAACTGAATCTATTTATTTCTCAAGCTGGAAAATTAAATGCAACATAAATATATGTGTTGTTGATACAATATAATGTATAATGAATGCAACATAATTATGTGCTCTTGGTACTGTACTGTATAATGATTGTATAATTAAATGCAACATTATTAATAGTATTCTTAGTACTGTATAATGTATAATGAATGCAAAATTAAATGCAATATGAGTGTATGATGAAGATTGTTGGACTTGTTTACAGATTGTTGTTGTTGTTGTGGTTAAAGAAGTAAACAAACAAACAAACAAATACAATGGAGAGAGAGAAGGACATTGCCAAGGAAGCTGTATTAGTACGCTCACAAGAGATGCCACAAGGAACACCCATTGTAAAAGGTTAGTATGTATGTATGTGTGTACAGTCGCGGTCATATATAATCATCCACATAGGGGTAACTCACGTATGAGTTTGACAGCTTCCCTCTGTTCCTTAGATGATAAACTTTACAATAAATACGTTAACTACCATCTTTTAATTTAATACAAGCAGCTACGCACTACTTAAAACAATAACATCATATGTGAAAGTGAAAACATTAGATAGCAAATTGTTTGAGATACCCATATGTGGATGATTATTATTGACTGCGACTGTATGTATGTATGTGTGAGTGCGTGGTCCTGTTTTAAAGTATTAATATACGGAATTCCATTTATCTCGAACCAATATTAATTATGATTTATGACAAACAAAAAATATTGGAAGCATCCCTATGGTATGTTAATTTTTATATTTTTAATGGAGTGCAGAAGTAGGGGACAGGCTTGGGGGGGGGGGGGGGGTGCGGGAATAGGGAGACAGGCTTGGGGTGGGTAGAAAGCCTGTAACCTATTCCTGCACCCCCCTAACCCCCCCTCCAAGCCTGTTCCCTACTCTCGCACCCCCCTAAACCCCCCCCAAGTCTGTCCCCTTACTCTCGCACCCCCCTAACCCCCCCCCAAGCCTGTCCCCCTATTCCCACACCCCCCAAAACCCCCCCCAAGCCTGTCCCCTAGTCCCGCACCCCCCTAAACCCCCCCCAAGCCTGTCCCCCTATTCCCGCACCTCCTTAAAACAATAAACAAAATAGTATTAAACCAATGGGACGAGGGTGAGGGTAATTTTGGCCGCAGCTGTACAGTACGTATACTGAAAAATCCCTCTGGCCTTGTACAGTAATTAATTTTTCAGGTTATAATTTCAACACTGGCTTTGACTACCCATTGTCTACTGCAGTCCTTCCCCTATGATTATTATTATTATTATTATTATTATGTATTCTTGCTTCACCAACTAATAATAATAATAATAGAAATAATAATAATAGCTTTTATATTCACAAGAAAAACAATAATACTAGAAAATGAATTACCCTCATTGTAATTTATTTTTACCCACACCACCAACATATAATAATAATAATAATAGTAATAATAATAGTAATAATAATAATAATAATGATATCAACAGGTTATGACTTCAACACTGGGCTGGACTATCATAGTTTACTACAGTCGTTCCGTTACTCAGGGTTCCAGGCTACCAGCTTTGGTTGTGCTGTAGAGGAAATCAACAAAATGGTATGTTACCTACCATTTTCTAAGGATAATTGAAATTAATAACAATAATAATGGTGATAATAATAGTGATAATAAATTATTATTAATATAATAATAATAATGGTGATAATGATAATAATAATAATAATAGTGATAATAATAATAATAATAATAATGATATTATTATTATTATTTTTATTATAATTACTGTATTACTATTACTGAACTACAAACTTACAGTACGTAGAAAGTCATTATCATTATTATTGTTGTGATAAATATTAATACCATTATCATTACTATCATATATATACACCTCGGTCTCGTATAGAACGTCCAATAGGTCGATAGAAGACGTCGTTCTATGTGATACACGTAACCTATGGGGAAAACGACAATTGGTCGATCAGTCACCAAAATTGTCCCTGAAATTAACATAAAATACTTTTCAAGGTTTTTCTTGCCTTAATCCTACAGGGATGTATGTAAAATGCATTTTACAATTCGTATTAAGGTTTTCGCAGGCGACTCATGTGACTGAGACCGTGAGACGAGTCGGCGGCATCCGTGGTGGTGGAGCCACGTGGTAGGGGGGGAGATAGCGTGTGATGGTGGTGGAGGTGGTAAGGGGGGAGATAGCACGTGATGGTGGTGGAGGTGGTAGGGGGGGAGATAGCATGTGATGGTGGTGGAGGTGGTAGGGGGGGAGATAGCGTGTGATGGTGGTGGAGGTGGTAGGGGGGGAGATAGCGTGTGATGGTGGTGGAGGTGGTAGGGGGGGAGATAGCGTGTGATGGTGGTGGAGGTGGTAGGGGGGGAGATAGCGTGTGATGGTGGTGGAGGTGGTAGGGGGGGAGATAGCACGTGATGGTGGTGGAGGTGGTAGGGGGGGAGATAGCGTGTGATGGTGGTGGAGGTGGTAGGTGGGGGAGATAGCGCGTGATCATCGTTTGTTTTCTTTTTATTAACCATACGCTGGTGTTTCCTTCTCCTTTCTCTTTCCGAGAAATAACTTCTTTATATCGAAGGATATGGCCTTCCGTTTTGTAAATGCACCACCTGGCATGACTGAGTGTTGAAGCTGGTGGTTAACTTGTAATCACTAAAAACGAGCGAGTCAAACACGAAATTTCCCTAACTTCAACTTTAGAATTTCGCTTTATGCCTCAATAATTCCCTGTTTACTCTTGAACATTGACGGTCTTTTTGGTATTTCTTCTGGTAAGACTTTCCCTGTTTACTTTTGAACAATCTTTATATAATTTCCCTGTGTGGATTTCAAAATTTCCTAAAACAGAAATTTCCTTGCACCTGGCAACACTGGGTAGGGGGAAGGAGCGGGAGAAGTGGTGTTATCACACTCACCCACACTGTACAGACGCGAGTGATATCATTTCCTGACACGTTCATTATGATTTCGCTCGTTTTGTATAAGAACTCCTCGGATTTGCTTCACTTATTTTCGCCACCCGTTCTATATGGATACAATCGTTTTGTAAAATAATTTTAAGCTAATATTTTGGTCGCTCGTTCTATACGAGAATCGTTCTATGTGAACACGTTCTATATGAGACCGAGGTGTATATTTATATTGTGCCGAACATGATACAAAAAACAAAGACAAATGTTAGATAGTAATTTTTTTGTTTTTTGCTTATTTACTTCAGGTAAGTGTGTGTGTGTGTATGTCTGTGTGTGTAGGAGAGAGAAAGAGAGATGGGAAAACACAGACACAGACACACACACAGAATAAGAGAGAAGGGAACACACACACACACACACACACACACACACACACACACACACAGCCCGGTGGTGTAGTGGTTAGCGCGCTCGGCTCACATCCGAGAGGTCCTGGGTTCGAATCCCCGGTCGGGTGGAGACAATTTGGGATTGTTTCCTTAAATGTGTAACCCCTGTTCACCTAGCAGAGAATAGGTACGGGACGTAAGTCGAGGAGTTGTGACCTCGCTATTCCGGTGTGTGGAAAAAGGTTCCAACCTTACCCAAAGATCGGTCACTACGAGCTCTGAGCTCATTCCGGGAGGGTAACAGTTGGTGAGCACGTGTCCAGGACGTGATCAAGACCAGGTGAAACAAACACACACACACACACACACACACACACACTGACAGGATGATAGAAAAAGAGAGAGGGACAAACAAACACACACACACACACACACACACAAGGAGGAAATAAATAAAATAAATCATGCACAAATCATCCTTATTATAAAAAAAAAATTATATATACAACAGAACCAGATTCATAAAAAACAATGGTGTCCTGTTGTTTATAATAGTTTGGAGGAATCAGTTTAAGGGGGTGCGGGAGTAGGGGGCAGGCTTGGGGGGGGGTTTTAGGGGGGTGCGGGAATAGGGGGACAGGCTTGGGGTGGGTAAAAAGCCTGTCCCCTATTCCCGCACCCCCCTAACCAGCCCCCCCAAGCCTGTCCCCTACTCCTGCACCCCCCTAACCCCCCCCCCTCAAGCCTGTCCCCCTACTCCCACACACCCCTAAACCCTCCCAAGCCTGTCCCCTACTCCCGCACCCCCCTAAACTCCCCCAAGCCTGTCCCCTACTCCCGCACCCCCCTAAACTCCCCCAAGCCTGTCCCCCTACTCCTGCACCCCCCTAAACCCCCCCAAGCCTGTCCCCCTACTCCCGCACCCCACAAGCCTGTACCCCCTTAATTATCTCCTTCTCTCTCTTTAACAGCTGGCCAAGAGAGAGGAGCCGTTACCATCAAACTTCAGTGATGACTTAGAAGAAGATGAGTTTATCAAGATTGTAAACAACTGTACAGTGTTCCTGGGTTATACTTCAAATATGGCATCCTGTGGTGTGAGAGAAACCATTAGGTCAGTACTTTATTTTAGACATAAATGAGTAAAATATTAAAGATACCGTAAGAGAAGTTTGGGCAGCCAGTCACATGTCCGTCACGAAAGCCATGAGCCCTTGAACGAGTATTATCATCAAATCAACCAATCATGTACACTCGATCAAAAAAATATCGCGCATTTCCCTCGTGAAACATTCTGACACCTAAGACGATGGCTACTGAAAACGAGCTTGTTTATCATGAGCTGTAGCGATCATTTACAGAACCATCGGACCCCACCTGCGCGATACTTTTTTGAGCCAGTGTACACAGAAACAAAATCCCGCTGTGAGCCAGATGTATCGTTGGTCTGAATGGATTATATTTACTTATCTTTCATTTTATCTTTCATTTTAACATGTACAGTCGTCAATGTTCCAGATACTCCAACCTCATTCAGGGACTCGCAGTTTTATCTGGTAACACTTTGAGTAATACGGTAGGTAGGGATATCTTACAGCGATTGTGATTGGTCGTTCTGATATCGGCTGTATAAATTTCAGGGCATATATTAAACAAGGATAAGGATGCATATCTATATTATTGATGTATACACTGCCATATGAGATAATAAAATGTAATCAAAAGTTCTTCGAAAGGCGTAAATACCAAAAGAAAAATTGAATTATTGGCAACAAATATATTACCCGGTGTTGCCACAATATAATTTCCAGCCTACTACTCAAAAGTGTTACCAGATAAAACTGCGAGTCCCTGAGCTAGGGTGGGGTATCTGAAACATTGACAGACTGTACCTAGTAGAACATTGCCTAGTAGATGCCCTGGTAACTACAGCAGATGGTGTTGAAGAAGAATCATATGACTAGTTAATTATGACTAGTACTTGTTAAACACACACCTAGTTAATTATCCCTCATTTTAACAGGTACCTAGTAGAACATTGCCTAGTAGATGCCCTGGTAACTACAGCAGATGGTCTTGAAGAAAACCTAATCATATGCCTAGTTAATTATGACTAGTATTAAGTTAATTAATACTAGTACTTCTTCAAACAGGTACCTAGTAGAACACCGCCTAGTAGACGCCCTGGTAACTACAGCAGGTGGCGTGGAAGAAGACCTAATCAAGTGTCTGGCCCCGACCTACCTGGGTGACTGGCACTTACCTGGTAAAGAACTCAGATCAAAAGGACTCAACCGCATCGGAAACCTTATAGTTCCTAATAATAACTACTGTTTATTTGAAGACTGGGTGATGCCTAGACTGGATAAAATGCTAGAAGAACAACGCACACAGGTAAAAAAAAACAAAAAAACACACACACACACACACAAAAGCATATACACACCGCCTAGTTCACGCACACAATAATAACTACTGTTTATTTGAAGACTGGGTGATGCCTAGACTGGATAAAATGCTAGAAGAACAACGCACACAGGTAAAACACGCACATAGAGATGCGCACATACATAGCCTAGACTGGATAAACTGTTAGAGGAACAATGCGCACACACAGGTACATACATACAGGATTGTGATATACATACACACACACACACACAGGATTGCAATATACACACACACACAGGATTGCAATATACATACACACACACACACAGGATTGCAATATACATACACACACACACAGGATTGCGATATACATACACAAGCACACACATACAGGAATACAATATACATACATACACACATACAGGAATACAATATACATACATACACATACACACATTGATAACTGCTATTTATATTATAGCTGTATGGTGCATAATATTAGTGTAATTTCTAACCCAGGGTGTGGTGTGGTATAATGTAATTTTTAATAGTATGTGGTGTGGTATAGTGACTTAATATATTGCGTGGTATAGTGTCATGTTAATAGAAGGTGTGGTATAGTGTGTAATATAGTGTCTTCTCTATACAGGGTGTGGTATAGTGTGTAATATAATGCCATCTCTATATAGGGTGTGGTATAGTATCATCCTAATACAGGGTGAGGAATAGTGTGTAATATAGTGTGGTGTGTAATATAGTGTGTTCTCTATACAGGGTGTGGTATGGTCTCCTTCCACCATGATAGCCAGGTTGGGTAGTGAAGTGAATGACCCGTCCAGTATAGCCTACTGGGCCTCCAAGAACAAAATACCAATGTTCAGTCCAGCACTCACCGATGGCAGCCTGGGGGACATGATGTATTTCCATGGCATCAAAAGTCCGGGTTTGGTACTCGATATTAATTCTGGTAGGTGTGTGTGTGTGTGTGTGTGAAAGAGAGAGCAAGATTGAGAGAGAGATTAATTCAGGTAGGTATGTGTGTGTGTGTGTGTGTGTGAAAGAGAGAGCAAGATTGAGAGAGAGATTAATTCAGGTAGGAGTGTGTGTGTGTGTGTGTGTGTGTGTGTGTGAAAGAGAGAGCAAGATTGAGAGAGAGATTAATTCAGGTAGGTATGTGTGTGTGTGTGTGTGTGTGAAAGAGAGAGCAAGATTGAGAGAGAGATTAATTCAGGTAGGTGTGTGTGTGAAAGAGAGAGAGAGAGAGATTAATTCAGGTAGGTGTGTGTGTGAAAGAGAGAGAGAGAGAGATTAATTCAGGTAGGTGTGTGTGTGTGAAAGAGAGAGAGAGAGAGAGATTAGTTCAGGTAGGTGTGTGTGTGTGTGTGTGTGTGAAAGAGAGAGATTAATTCAGGTAGGTGTGTGTGTGTGTGAAAGAGAGAGAGAGAGAGATTAATTCAGGTAGGTGTG
>JAWQEG010008071.1:0-15000 GCA_033782935.1 Petrolisthes cinctipes
GTATGTATAAAAAACGTATATTATTTTATTATTATTTGTGAGTTTCTGTCTGTGGTGGTGGTAGTAGTAGTGGTGGTGGTGGTAGTAGTGGGAAGAGGAGTTGTTGTAGTAGTAGTAGTAGTAGTGGTAGTGGTGGTAGTAGTAGTAGGAAGTGGAGGAGGAGGAGGAGGAGGAGGAATAATAATAATGATAATAATAATAATAATTAATACTTACCAAAATAATGAATGACACGGTAACTCTTAACGAAGCACCAATTGCCTCGTTACGTAGTTAGTAAGTTAGTTAATTAGTTAGGTTCATCCCATAACAACACAGCCTCTCCTTCTTGTTCCTCCATCATAATAATAATAATAATAATAATATTCTTTTTATTTTCTTCTTCACTCGAAAATCACATTCATTTTAATCATTTTCCAAAAAAATTTGTTTTTGTTTTTTATATAAATTTTCAACACTGTTTGTCTTTTGTCTTTTAAATATTTTGTTGTTGTTTGTTTACACGTGTTTTTTTTCATATTATGTCATCATCCTTTTCAAAATTACACTATTATTATTATTATTATTATTATTTGTTCACTCACACGTTGTTGTTGTTGTTTGTTTCATATTACGTCATCACAATCTTTTATTTCTATTCACTTCATTCTAACGTGGTATCAACGTTCGGTTCGGTTAGGTTAGGTTAGGTCAAGAAGGTTATAGTAAGGTTGGGTGGGGTGAGGTTAGGCTATGTTAGGTTAGGTTAAGAAGGTTATAGCTTAGGTCAGGTTGGGTGGGGTTAGGTTAAGAAGGTTATAGCTTAGGTCAGATTGGGTGGGGTTAGGTTAGGTTATGTTTGGAAGGTTAGGTTGTTAGCTCAGGTTGGGTTGGGTTACGTTAGGTTACGCAATGTTAGTTAGCTTAAAATTATCTTTGGTTAGGTTAGAAAAGTTAGGATAGGTTAGGTTAGGTTAGGTTAGCGCGACGCCCCACGGTGGTATGTATCAATTACAGATGTTTGAACATTGGTTTAAAGGGTATATATTAAAGTTTCCCTCACCAACGAGTCCGCCAGCCAGCCAACCACCACCACCTACCACGGCACAGAGAGAGACACACGCGCACACGTCCTCTCTCCACGAAGTCTCACGCGACACTGAGTGAGTGAGACTTGATCACTTTTGAGTCATTTCAGTGAGTGAGTGACTGAGTGAGTGAGAATTTTTTTTTTTTTTTTTTTTTGCCGATTCCACTGTGGTTTGTTTTGGTTTGTAAGCACGAAACAAGCTTCTTCCATATAGGTGTGTGTGTGTGTGTGTGTGTGTGTGTGTTTCGTGGGAGTATTTGAAGGACCCGTTTTATCTCCAATTTTCTGACTACATCACAGGAGTAACTGATTCCTCCAAATTATTCCAAGCAACAACAACAACAACAACAACAGGCCAACACCATTATTTTTGTTCATCTGGTCCTGTTGTTTCCTGGCATACTTTGGAGGAATCAAGGTGCTTCAATGTATGTATGTATGTATGTATGTATGTATTGTACTGTAGTAAGAGTGTGTTATCCCTTTAAACTGAAAACTGTCTGCCCTCTAGTGGTGCCAAGATGCATTAAGTAGAGAGAGAGAGAGAGGAGAGAGAGAGAGAGAGAGAGAGAGAGAGAGAGAGAGAGAGAGTAGTAGATTGTTTTTTTGTTTTGTTTTTTGAGAGAGAGAGAGAGGGGGGGGGGGAAAGAAAGAGTCGCAGATTATTTGTGTGTGAGAGAGAGAGAGAGAGAGAGAGAGTAGTAGTAGTAGTAGTATATTATTTGAAAGAGAGAGAGTAGTAGATTGTTTTTTATTGAGAGAGAGAGAGAGAGAGAGAGAGAGAGAGAGAGAGAGAGAGAGAGAGAGAGAGTCGTAGATTGTTTTTTTATTGAGAGAGAGAGAGAGAGAGAGAGAGAGAGAGAGAGAGAGAGAGAGAGTAGTTGATTATTTGAGAGAGAGAGAGTAGTTGATTATTTGAGAGAGAGAGAGAGGAGAGAGAGAGAGAGAGAGAGAGAGAGAGTCGTAGATATATCATCACTTACTATTTCCTGACATACTTTGGAGGAATGAAGACAATAATATGTCAGTATACTTTGGGTACATTGGAGTGCCTTGATTCCTCCAAAGTATGCCACGAAACAAATAGCACCAGATGAACAAACAATAATAATACTGGTGGTCTGTTGCTTGGAATAGTTTGGAGGAATCATTTGCTCCAGATTTACCAGCGAAACACACACACACACACACACACACACACACACACCACACACACACACACACACACACACATAGGGACAGGCTTACACACACACACACACACACACACAGGGACAGGCTTACACACACACACACACACACACACACACACACACCTATATAGAAGGAGCTTGTTTGTTTCGTGGCATAGACAGGAGGAATCAGAAGCCTCCAATTCTCAAACACAATCACAGGGTCCTTTAGGGGAGATTCTCTTGTTGGTGAATTGGAAAGCTACTGATTCCTCCTATCTATTCCTTCCTCCCTCTCTCCTTCCTCTCACCTCCCTCTTTCCTCCATTCTCTCCCCTCCTCCCTCCTTGACTCCCTCCCCTGTTCCACATCTTTCTTCTCCCTCCAACTCTCTCCTTCTCTCCCTCCCTCAATGGTGCTAATAGGGGATCTGTTTCGTGGCATAGTTAGGAGGAATCAGTTTAGACCTTCGTTTAATTAATTGGTGTGTGTGTGTGTGGATGGTGTTGTGTTGTGTGGGTGTGGGTGTTGTGTATGTGTGTGTGTTGTGGTGTGGATGGTGTTGTGTTGTGTGGGTGTGTGTTGTGTTGTGGTGTGTGTGTGGGGTGTTGTGTTGTGTGGGTGTGTGTGCTGTGTGTGTGTGTGTGGGTGTTGTGTTGTGTGTTAATTGGTGTTGAGTTGAGTTGTGTTGTGTGTTGCGTGATAATTGGTGTTGTGTGTGTGTTAATTGGTGTTGTGTTGTGGGTTGCATGTTAATTGGTGTTGTGTTGTGTGTATGTTAATAGGTGTTGTGTGTGTGTGTTGTGTTGTGTTGTGTTAAATGGTGTGTTGTGTGTTGTGTGTGTTAAATGGTGTTTGTTGTATTGTGTTGTGTTGTGTGGGGTAGATAGGTGCAGTAGGTGGAATTGTGTGTGTGCTAAATGGTATTGTGTTGTGTGTGTGTGTGTTAATAGGTGTTGTGTTGTGTGTGTTGTGTGTGTGTGTTGTATTGTGTGTGTGTGTTAAATGGTATTGTGTTGTGTGTATGTTAATAGGTGTTGTGTGTGTGTTAATAGGTGTTGTGTGTGTTGTATTGTGTGTGTGTGTTGTGTTGTGTTGTGTGTGTTAAATGGTATTGTGTTGTGTGTGTTAAATGGTATTGTGTTGTGTGTATGTTAATAGGTGTTGTGTGTGTGTTGTATTGTGTGTGTGTGTGTGTGCTAAATAGTATTGTGTTGTGTGTATGTTAATAGGTATTGTGTGTGTTGTATTGTGTGTGTGTGTTAATAGGTGTTGTGTGTGTTGTATTGTGTGTGTGTGTGTGTGTGTGTTAAATAGTGTTGTGTGTGTGTGTTAAATGGTGTTTGTTGTATTGTGTTGTGTTGTATTGTGTGTGTGTGTTAAATGGTATTGTGTTGTGTGTATGTTAATAAGTGTTGTGTTGTGTTGTATTGTGTGTGTTAAATAGTGTTGTGTTGTGTTGTGTGGGTGCTCCGAAAACCTCTCCACTAAATGTCAGACTAAAGTATTGAGAACTAAAGATGAAGTACTGACAGTTGCCACTTCTACCACTACGACCCCCTCCTCCTCTTTCCTTCTACCACTACGACCCCCTCCCTCTTCTTTCTCACTCCTCTTTCCTTCTACCACCACACACCCCATCCTCTCTCCTCTTTCTCACTCCTCTTTCCTCCCCCCTTTTTCCTTCCTCCATCCTCCTTTCTTCCTTCTTTGCTCCCTCCCTCCTCCTCTGTCATCCCCCCTCTTTCCTTCTACCACTACGACCCCCTCCTCTGTCATCCCCCCTCTTTCCTTCTACCACTACGACCCCCTCCTCTCTCATCCCCCCTCTTTCCTTCTACCACTACGACCCCCCTCCCTCTTCTCTCTCATCCCCCCTCTTTTCTTCTACCACTACGACCCCCCTCTCTCTCTCTCTCTCATCCCTCCCTCTTTCCTCCTCCTTTCCTCCATTCTCTCCCTCGCCCCTCTTTCCTCCTCCTTTCCTCCTTTCTCTCGTTCTCTCCACATCCTCTTCCCTCTTTCCTACCTTCTTTCTCTCCCTCCTCCCATCCTCCCTCCTCCCCTCTTTCCTCCATTCTCTCATTCTTTCCTCCATTCTCTCCTTCTCTCCTTCTTTGCTCCCTCCCTCCTCCTCTCTCTCCCCTCTCTTTCCTCCTCCATTCTCTCATTCTTTCCTCCATTCTCTCATTCTTTCCTCCATTCTCTCCTTCTCTCCTTTTCTCCCTCCCTCCTCCCATCCTCCCTCCCCCCTCTTTCCTCCATTCTTTTTCCTTCCTCCCCCCTCTTTCCTCCATTTTCTCCCACTTTCCTCCCTCCCTCCTTCTTTCCCTCCCACATCCCCCCCCCACACACATATCCTCCCTCCCCTCCTTCTTTCCTTTCCTCCAGTCTCTCTCCCTCTTTCCTCCCCCCCCCCCACCTTTCCTTCTACCACCACACCCCCCTCTCTCTCTCTCTCTCTCTCATCCCTCCCTCTTTCCTCCTCCATTCTCTCTCCCTCTTTCCTCCCTCCCTCCTCTTTCCTCCGTCCCCCCTCTTTCCTCCTCCTTTCCTCCAATCTCTCATTCTCTCCACATCCTCTTCCCTCTTCCCTACCTTCTTTCTCTCCCTCTCCCCTCTTTCCTTCCTCCATTCTCCCCTCTCACCCCTCTTTCCTCCTCCATTCTCTCTCCCTCTTTCCTCCTCCACCCTCTTTCCTTTCCTCCATTCTCTCCCTCCCCCCTCTTTCCTCCATTCTCTCCTTTCCTCCAATACAATGTGGTTGGAGGTAAATCTGGAGCAACTAATTCCTCCAAACTCTTCCAAGCAACAACAACAAAAACAACAACAACAACAAAACAACAACAGGACATCATTATATTTATTTACTGGAGGAATAAAGGAGGGAATGGAGGTAGGGAGGGAGAGAATGGAGGAAAAGAAGAAAGAATGGAGGAAAGAGGGATGAGAGAGAGGGGAGGGAGAGAAGAAAAAATGGAGGGAATGGAGGAAAGGAGGGAGGGAGGGAGGAAGGAAAGAAAGAGGGAGGGAGAGAAGGAGAGAATGGAGGAAAGGAGGAGGGAGAGAATGGAGGAAAGGAGGGAGGGAGGAAAGGAGAGAATGGAGGGAAGGAAAAGGGGAGGAAGGAAAGAGGTGGATAAAAGGAGAGAATGGAGGGAGGAAAGAAGGAGAGAATGGAGGAGGAAGGAAAAAGGGAGGAAGGAAAGAGGTGGAAAAAGGAGAGAATGGAGGAGGAAGGAAAAAGGGAGGAAGGAAAGAGGTGGAGGGAGAGAATGGAGGAAAGAGGGAGAGAAAATGGAGGAAAGAGGGAGAGAGAATGGAGGAAAGAGGGAGAAAATGGAGGGAGGGAGGAGAGAATGGAGGAAAGAAGGAGGGAGGATGTGGGGAGAGAATGGAGGAAAGAGGGAGAGAATGGAGGAAAGGAAGAGAGAGAGAATGGAGGAAAGGAAGAGGAAAAGAAGGAGAAAATGGAGGAAAAGAAGGAGAGAATGGAGGAAAGAAGGAGAGAATGGAGGAAAAGAAGGAGAGAGAATGGAGGAAAAGAAGGAGAGAATGGAGGAAAGGAAGAGGAAAGGAGAGAATGGAGGAGGTGGAAAAAGGAGAGAATGGAGGAAAGAAAGAGAGAATGGAGGAAAGGAAGAGGAAAGAAGAGAATGGAGGAATCAAGGCACTCCAATGTACCAAAAGTATATTATTATTAATTGGAAAATATGTAATTCCTCCAAATTAAGCCAGAAAACAAACAGAAGAAACATACATACATATATACAAACATACAAAGAGGATAAAAATAAAGGATTTTTATTTTTCTATCTATTATTATTATTATCATTATTATTATTATTTTTATCTATTATTAATATAAACTATAAGTAAATAAAAGTACAAAATTTAATAAACTACAAGTAAATAAAAGTACAAAATTTAATAAACAATAAGTAACATAAGTACAAATAAAAGTACAAAATTTAATTAACTATATATAATAATAAATATCCTTAATAAAAACCCAATCATATTTTTACTGTAATTATAATATATATCTATAATACAAATTCAATCATAAAATACTGTATTAATATAAACTATAATATCCACTGTTTATTTTATATTATTATTATTATTATTATTATTTTCCTTTATTCTACATCTTTAAATTATATATATTCAAATAATTTACTAACCTATAATTATCATATCAAATAATTAATATCTATAATAATACAAGTCTAATCATATTTTTACTTTAATTAAAATATCTGCTGTTTATCTATCTATCATTTTATTTATCTATTTATCTGTTTATCTATCTATCATTTTATTTATCTATTTATCTGTTTATCTATTTATAATTATCATATCAAATAATTAATATCTATAATACAAATCTAATCATATTTTTACTTTAATTAAAATATCTGCTTTTTATCTATCTATCATTTTATTTATCTATTTATCTGTTTATCTATCTATCATTTTATTTATCTATTTATCTGTTTATCTATTTATCATTTTATTTATCTATTTATCTGTTTATCTATTTATCATTTTATTTATCTATTTATCTATTTATCATTTTATTTTTTTATTCCATATCTTCAAAATTAATGATATATCCAAATTTACTAACATATAATAACATACTGTAATTATCACATGCCAAATTACAAATAATATCCATAATACATATTCAATTATATACTGTACTGTATTTCTGTAACTGTTATTAATTTCAGCTGTTTCTATTCCATTTTTTTGTTTTTTGTTTTTTGCATCCTTTTATAGAATATCTTATTTTATTTTTCCTCTCTCTCTCTCTCTCTCTCTCTCTCTCTCTCTCTCTCTCTCTCTCTCTCTCTCTCTCTCTGTCTCTCTGGGGTCAACATTTACAAAACAGACCCATTTAATGAAACTGCATAATAACCACAATATTTACACCACACAGATTCAATTTTATACAAACTTCAATAACTAAAACATTAACTAAAATATTCATCCTTAACACACTCATTTATTTATATACTAATTACAATAACTAAAATATATATCCATAAAAGATTCATTCATTTATATACTAACTAAAAATTAACTAAAATATTCATCTATAACACACACTCATTCATTTAAATACTAACCACAATGACCGCCATACTCTTCTCTTCACCGTGCGTTCGTTTGTGCCTGAGAAAGTTACTCTGGTGTGCGAACAGTCTGCCACACTCCCCACACTGCAGAGTCTTGACCCCCGAGTGTATGCTGGCCCGGTGGTAGGTGAGGTGGGCTTTCCTCCTGAACTGCTTACCACACTCAGTACATCGGTGGGTCTTGTCTTTGGTGTGTATGGCCCGGTGCATTCTGAGGCTCTTGAGGTGCTTGAAGGTTTTGCCGCAGTCCGCACAAGGCAGGGTGTTGGTGGTGAGGTGTGTGCGTGTGTGTTCGGTGAGGTACCCGCGCAGGGCGAAGGTCTTGCCGCACTCCAGACATTCGTGGCTCTTGACGCCGCTGTGGATGATCTTGTGTTTCTTCAGGCCGCCCTCACGCTTGAACAGCTTCCCACACTCGTCGCACTCCAAGAGCTTGTTGTTGATGTCGTCGGTGGTGGTGGTGGTGGGGCTGCAGGCGTGTGTGTCGAGGTTGTACTCACTCATATACTCCTTCCCATACTCGTTGCATTCCAAGGGCTTGTTGCTGCTGTTGTTTGTGGTGGTGCAGGCGTGTATGTCAAGGTTGTACTCATAGGGCTTGTTGTTGCTGTCGTCGGTAGTCATGGGGCTGCAGGTGTGTATGTCAAGGTTGTACTCATAGGGCTTGTTGTTGCTGTCGTCGGTGGTGGTGCAGGTGTGTATGCCAAGGTTGTACTCACTCCTGAACTCCTTCCCACACCTCTCACATCCATACAGGATCTCCAGGGGTTCATTTTGACAGTTGTGTTTGAGGAAGGTGTCGTTGGTGGTGTGGACGGCCTTGTGTTTGCTCAGACTGTTCTCGCACTCGAAGGTCTTGCCACACTCGCTGCACTCGTACCGCACCTCACCTGTGTCTCTACATACATGGTGTGAGGGTTGACAGTCCTTGCTCATCAGGGTTCCATGGTCACCACACTCATGGAACCCAGACAGTGAGTGTATGTGGGAATGTCTCACTAGATATTTCCTCGAGGTAAATGTTTCCCCACACTGTGTACAGGTAAACAATGGGTCTTCCTCTTCTTCATTTTTATCTGTTTCACCACACACATGATTCTCCAGGCTGGATCTGAACCTGAACTCCTTCCCACATGCTGAACAATGTATTTCTGATTCCCTCCTGGTCAAGTCACATTTGTGCTTGAGAAACATGTGACTGTGTTTGTACACCTGGCCACACTTGTCACACCTGTACATCTCTTTAAGCCTCCCTGGGTGTGTGTTGTCCATGTGACTGGTTAGTTGTGTCTTCTGGTTCATCATCTTACCACACACTTCACACTGGTACTGCATGTTGTCTGAGTGAACGGCTCGGTGTTTCAGGAAGTTGTTGCGGTGTTTGAAGGATTTGCCGCACTCACCGCACTCGAACCTCTGCTCCGGGGTGTGGACGAGCATGTGGCTGGTGAGGTGCGTGCGTCGTTTGAAGGTCCGACCGCACTCCTCGCACCGGTGCCGCCTCTCGCTGGAGTGTACGAGGGCGTGGATCCGCAGGTTGGCGCAGTGTTTGAACTCCTTACCACAGTGACCACATTCATACCTCCTCCACTCATCATCATCATCATCATCCACACTACTGTTGGGGTGGAGTGCCTTGGTGTCCCCCGAGTGAATCAGTTTGTGTTGTGTGTACTGCATGATGTCGGTGAAGGTCTGACCACACTGTACACACTCATGGCCCTTGGTGGTGGTGGTGGAGTGAGCAAGTGAGTGTGCAATAAGAGAGGTTTGTAGAGATAATTTTTCCCTTCCTTCCTGACTTTCATTCTCGTTTGTGTTGGTTGAGTGTGTGAGCGAGTGTGCGAGTGAGTGTGCAATAAGGGAGGTTTGCTGAGATAATGTTTCCCTTCCTTTCTGACTTTCATTTTCGCTTGTATTTTTGGAGTGTGTGAGTGAGTGAGTAAGAGGAGAGGACTTTTCTGATAACTGTTCCCTGCCTTCCTGACATTCCCTCACCACCTCACCTTCTCTACCTTTACCATCCACCACCTTCTCCTCTTCTTTTCTGATCAATGTTAATATATCATTCAATTCACCGGCCATGTTCAAAAGAAATGAAAAAAAAAAAAAAAAAACTGTAAAATCTCAATGACCCTGTGATTGTGTGTTACAAGACTCGGTGGTTTCGGATTCCTCCCGAATATGCCACGAAATAAACAATCTCCTTCAGTATAATTATTTTTTATGTGTGTTTCATGGCAATGTTTGAAGGACTCCAGATTTACCACCAATGACACTGTACCATATAGGCTATCCCCTTAACAGGACATTATTATTATTATTAATAATAATAATAATAATGAAGATAATAGAGTGATATGAAGTCTCAGTCAAGCTTTGTTGTCCCTCGAGTTAGTGCTGATTGTACACACACACACACACACACACACGGTCCCTGAAATAAGAAAGAGACAACATAAGTATGAAAAAATTTACTTACACATAATACAACATACAGTATCATCATAAAAATAGTGTGGTATGTTGGTTAAATATTATGTTAGGGGTATATTGAAGACCCAACACAAAATACTGTGTAAATTCTCACACCAAGATGCTAAAAGAATTTACACAATATTTCCTGTTAGTTTGCATCACGTTAACTGAAATACTATTATTATTATTAATGTGCATTGTATTTTGCATTGGTCTTCATCAAAATTATTTACTGAAATATTAATAATTACTGACATGATATTCAGTTCAGGTTATGAAAAATTATCACATTAATGTTTAAAATTGATAACGACAGTACAATTTAAATTATAATAGTATAAAAATAAATATTAATCATTTCTGCATTAAATAATTTTCACCATCCTAAAAATATATTAATTATTTCTGCATTAAATAATCGTCACCAACTTAAGGGGAGATATTCTTGCTGGTAAATTGGAAGGCTACTGATTCCTCCAAACTATACCAGAAGACAGACAGACAGACAGACAGACAGACAGACAGACAGACAGACAGACAGACAGACAAACAGACAGACAGACAGACAGACAGACAGACAGACAGACAGACAGACAGACAGACAGACAGACACCCTCAATGGTACTAACCTAATAGGGGGATCTTCTGTTCCATGGTATAGTTTGGAGGAATCACAGACCTTCGAAATTCACTCACCAACAAAAGCATCTTCCCTTAATTAAATATCTCGACCATTTTCTCTATATATAAAGTTCAATCCCATAAATAGTTTTCTTAGAGTGTGGCCTGACCTTCTAAAACAAATACAGTACCTAGAAACCAATTATAATTTACTATTTCACAAACATGCCAATTTTTTCTACCAATATTTCGTGTATAAACCAATTTTTACATAACTATATACTTGACTATTTTTTTTAATGTACACATCCCCTATTCGCTTACTATTTTACGCACACACAAAATTTACATACACGCTATTGCACGTACATATCTCCTTCCCACTTACTATTTTATGCACACATAAATTTTACACATACACAGTTTCATGTAAACATCCCCTACTTACATACAACATTGAGCACACACCAAATTCACATACAGTACTTACTATTTTACGCACACACACACACCAATTTTACACATACACAATTTCATGTACTTACACTTACACATACTTTTCACTTTTTCACTTACACACCAAATTCACATACTGTACTTACAATTTTATGCACACACTAATTTTTACATGCATTAGGCCTATTTCACGTACACATCCACCTTTCACTCACTATTTTGAGCACACACCAATTTCACATCTTGACCTATTTTTGCACATACCAACTTTCTCCTCTTTTTTCTTCTTCTTCTTCCTCCTCCTCCTCTAATTTCTTCTCCTTTCTTCTTTTCCTTCTTCCAATCACAAGTTCGAGATCAAACGTCCTTGCAGGATAACAAAAAAAATAATAATAATAATAATAATGTATAAATAAATAAATAAATACAAATCTTGGTGTAATGTGAAGGCAGAAAATTAATATCGCCGCTGATCTGAAATAAAAAGATAATGTGTGTGAGTTTTCAGAGTACTGTATGTGTGTATATATCTTGCAGCTGAAAATAATACAAAGATAGTGTATGTGAGTTTATCAGAGTACCATACAGTATGTGTGTGTGTATATCATGTGTGTGTGTTTTCAGAGTACAGTATGTGTGTGTATATCATGTGTGTGTGTTTTCAGAGTACAGTATGTGTGTGTATATATCATGTATGTGTGTTTTCAGTGTGTGTGTGTATATATATCATGTATGTGTGTTTTCAGTGTGTGTGTGTGTGTATATCATGTGTGTGTGTTTTCAGAGTACATGTGTGTATATCATGTGTGTGTATGTGTATATCATGTATGTGAGTTTTCAGTGTGTGTGTGTGTATATCATGTGTGTGTGTGTTTTCAGAGTACGTGTGTGTATATCATGTGTGTGTATGTGTATATCATGTATGTGTGTTTTCAGTGTGTGTGTGTGTATATCATGTGTGTGTGTTTTCAGAGTACGTGTGTGTATATCATGAGTGTGTATGTGTATAATTATCATGTATGTGTGTTTTCAGTGTGTGTGTGTGTGTATATCATGTGTGTGTGTTTTCAGAGTACGTGTGTGTATATCATGTGTGTGTGTATGTGTATATCATGTATGTGAGTTTTCAGTGTGTGTGTGTGTATATCATGTGTGTGTGTTTTCAGAGTACGTGTGTGTATATCATGTGTGTGTATGTGTATATCATGTATGTGAGTTTTCAGTGTGTGTGTGTGTATATCATGTGTGTGTGTTTTCAGAGTACGTGTGCATATATCATTGTGCAAGTTTGTGTGTATATCATGTATGTGAGTTTTCAGTGTATATATATATCAGATAATTTATTTAAGGTACTCGGGTAAGTTAGTAGTACTGTACACATTTGGTATATTGGAAGTTAGTCAAAAATATGTCAGCTTCCTCATAATTCTAATTTTTTGTTTTGTTTTTTAATTAACTCCTTCTTTTCCAACTCCTTTTTGGCTTTTTCAACTCCTGATGATGATTTTTGAGTGATGTGGAAAATATATAGCGATAACGGCCGGATTATCAGTTCGCCGGGCTGCCATAACTGGAGATTAGTCATACGTTATCAAATTACATTACGTAGAATAAAATTATGATGGTAATATTCAAGCGTTTGTCCATAATGTCTTTTCGAATGCAAAGTTTAATAGTGTGTTTTCAGAATGCAAAGTTTAATAGTGTGTTTTTAAAGAATCTGTCGTTCACATCCTTCGCAACTGAACTACAGATTCGTCTGAAAAACACTACAACGCAATAAGGGGGTGCGGGAATAGGGGGACAGGCTTGGGGGGGTTTTAAGGGAGTGCGGGAATAGGGGGACAGGCTTGGGTTTTTTTTAGGGGGGTGCAGGAGTAGGGGGACAGGCTTGGGGGGGGTTAGTGGGGTGCGGGAGTAGGGGGACAGGCTTGGGGGGGTTTTAGGGGGTTGCAAGATTAGGGGACAGGCTTGGGGTTTTTTTTAGGGGGGTGCAGGAATAGGGGGACAGGCTTGGGGAGGTTTTAGGGAGGTGCGGGAGTAGGGGACAGGCTTGGGGGGGTTTTAGGGGGTGCGGGAGTAGGGGGACAAGCTTGGGGGGGGGGTAGGGGGGTACAGGAATAGGGAACAGGCTTTCTACCCATCCCAAGCCTGTCCCCCTATTCTCGCACCCCCCCCCCCAAGCCTGTCCCCCTATTCCCGCACACCCCAAACCCTCCCCCCCCCCATCCTGTCCCCTACTCCCGCACCCCCTTAAATAGAATTAGATAGATGACACCTGACCTAACCTAACCTAACCAGGACCACGGCAAACTACCGAGACCTAACCTAACCAGTAGGGTATTTTGAAGTTAGCCTGACCTTACCTGACCTGACCTGACCTGACCTAACCTGACCTAACCTAACCTAACCTAGACCACAGCAGAGTACCGGTACCTAACCTGGGCAAACTACCGGGAAATAACCGCGGTAAAATACCAGGACCTGACCGGGGAAATTACTGGGACCTAGCCGGATCTGGCAACACTGCTACAAAACGGTAATCCTTTCAATAAATACCGTAATAACCAATGAGGAAATGACGTATGTACATGTATTAAGAAATATAGGTATTTATTGAAAGAATTACCGTTTTGTAGCAGTGTTGCCAAATCCAGATAGGTCCCAGTATTTTGCCCCGGTCAATTTCTGCCCCATTTGAATATGCCCTATCTTGGAAATGGGGCATTTGCAGAGGAAATGCCATAGAAGAAAATAGTCTTAGAATGGTCTAAATAAGTGGGTAATGAAGGTAGAAAAACCGTACCCAATAACAGTAATTCGTTCAATATTTACCGAAATATATTTGACAGAAAAGAATTAATGGGAATATCAACAAACGCTTGACTAATACCAATAATATACCTTATAATATTATCTATCAATCATATATCAATACAAAATTTATAATATATGAAAATCACGATCAATATTTGCTGATGATACACAGTTTTATATATTTATAAATAATGTGGTGGATGCAGAGGTGAATTTGAGTGTTATTATGTCCGATATTAAGGATTGGATGGATTTGAAACAACTCAAGTTAAATCCAAGTAAAACTGAGTGTTTGATCGTTGGAAAGAAGACCAAGCTTAGAAGCTTGGTCATCTCAAGCTTACGAGTGCATGGTAGTACGCTGAATGTAAGACACAAAGTGAAAGACTTAGGAGTGCTGCTAGACGAAAATCTCTCTTTCAAAGCTCAAATTAATCAAGTGGTGAAAGTTTCTGGTTATCACCTGAGGAACATTACTTTTGTTAGAAAATATTTAGATCAGGATACCGTGAAGATGCTTCTTGATAACTATGTCATAAGCAGACTGGATTACTGCAATTCCCTATACTGTATTATGGTTTGCCAGACTATCGGTTAAGAAAATTGCAAAACGTAATGAACAGAGCAGCAAGATTAATTAAAGGTGTTCCATCTGGTGAGAGGATAACCCCAACACTCATTGACTTACATTGGTTAGTATGGTTACCAATAAAGGCAACCATTGTGTACAACATATGTCTTCTAACATTCCAAGCATTAAAATTTGGAAAACCGGAGTACTTGATGAATCTTTTAAGAGGTTTTCAAGTAAATACCTCAATGGAACTCAGGCATAGTGATGAACAATACAGGTTAAATGAGCCAAGGAGTATTCTGACAATGGGTTTCAGAGTGTTTGGAAGGTGTGCACCAATAAGGCTCTTTATTGGATTGCCATTAGATGTCCGGAACAGTGAAAATTGCACCATTTTTAAGAAAAGACTGAAAACACATCTGTTGGCTGAGTGTTACGACATGAATGATATGAATATTACAAGTGATTATAATGTTTAGTAATATGATATGAATATTACAAGTGATTATAATGTTTAGTAATATGATATGAATATTACAAGTGATTATAATGTTTAGTAATATGATATGAATATTACAAGTGATTATAGTGTTTAGTAATATGATATGAGTATTACAAGTGATTATAGTGTTTAGTAATATGATATGAGTATTACAAGTTATTATA
>JAWQEG010008072.1:0-25308 GCA_033782935.1 Petrolisthes cinctipes
GTATTTATACTGTTATTATATTAACACCATAATTCCATACCAAACTACACTATGATGATAAATGTATTTTTGTCCTTGTTCAGTGCTACTATTGAGGTCTTCCATTTTAATTAAGTTCCTATTATTATTTTGATACAACACCACCAGAGTCATTAAGTAATAAAATACTATAATATTACTATACTATAAAGAGTATTACATATGGCAATGACTGTTGATGCCATGCTAGAGAATATCACCAATAAATTCTCCATTATGAGAAGTTGATTGTTGTCCAGAGTCTGGTGTCCATATCGTAACGTGAATCCATTATCTCACTCTGACGTCATTGTTGCAGTATTATCTGTTCTGTCTTATTGGTTGTGGATATACATTATGTAGGTCAGTCATGGGATGTGGTGATTCCTTGGTGCGTGTTCGTGAGTATGTGTGTGTTATTTAAGGAGGTCCAGGAAGGGTGTGTGTGTGTGTGTGTGTGTGTGTGTGTTATGCAAGGGAGGTTCGTAGAGGGTGGACACATCAGGTGGTATCAGGTGACCTGGCCTGAGAGTATAGTGTTACCTGCCACAGTCAACCATAATTATTGTCCACACCTTCCACACCACACCACAACCCTGGCGTACTCTACCTTAGTATGGTAAATTTTCATGTTTTGGAGGTGACAGAGTTTAGGATATAGCTCAGGTCAAGTTAGGTTAAGTTGGACAAAAATTAGGCTATGTTAGGTGAATAATGGTTGTGATTGTATGATGGCCAGTGGTTGGTGATGGGTATGGTGTTTGGTTTAGGGTGATGATAGTGTGTGGTTGGTGAGGGTGCTGATGATAGTGTGTGGTTGAGTAATGGTGTGAGGTACAGCCCCAGGAGGCGGGTGGGAGGGATCAGAGGTGATGCTTGTGGTGAAGGTGGTGGTTTAGCCGGTTTTCGCAATGGTTTGTGGCCACGGGGGAGGAGACACGCTCGTGGGATTTGTGGCCGAGTTTTCCAGGTGGCCGAGTGCTAGGGTGCCTGGCCAGGTCTTTTGGTGCCAAAGAGAGGTTGAAGATGCCAGGATGAAGTTGAAGTTGGTAAAATAATATAGTTACTGCTAAGTTGAGGTTGCCAGGTTGATTATTGAAAAGTTGAGTGAGGGATGCCAACTTAGAGGAAGGAGTCTGGCCGATTGGAAGTTACAAGATTGACGTTACAAGTTGGATTATAACAATAGAAAGGATGGCTTATAAAAATTGAAAGGAAGTGAGAGGGTCGTGTGGGAGCCTGAGCATGTCGACCTTGGATGGAGGTGAGTTGGTAGGCAGCATCAACATACATGTCTGGTGATGTCTATTGACGGGTGTGGTGCAGAGACAATGTGGGCTGCTGAAACTGAATGCAGATTTGGTTTAGTACTGAAACACACTGACTCGGTAATCATATGCCATGACCTCGTCAATGGTAGGGTTCAGAAATTACTGAACCATGGTCAATGGGTTGTTTGGGTCAGCGTATGAGAATTCTTAGAAGATGAGATGCAAAACAGAACTGTAGGGAACTAATTATAGGTACTATACGTGGGGTTTTGAGGATTGTTTATATGTATATGTGTATGGGTGAACTGAGGAGTATATGTGAATGGGCGGACTAAGGAGAATCTGTATATGTGTGTGGGTGGACTGAGGAGGGGGGGGGGGTAGAATTTGTGTGGAGAACCAGAATTGGGTTCTAGGCCGCCGTCACCCCTTTGTGTCCCGACAGGTCTCTGGGTCCTGTCTGGGTTTTTAGCGGCCACAAGCTGCGTCGCCTCAATGGTGTGCCGGACGCTGCTGGGCCCCGGGGCTTTGTTGACGCCGCCCATTGGTTGTAGGAGTAGGGGGAGAGGGGGGCAAGGATGGAGGGGGGGGAGGGTAGGGGGAAGGGAAGGTTTGCACTGTGATGTGTTGGAATGGTGGTGGTGGTGGTTGTGAGAGACCTTTAGAGAAAGTTAAGTGTAGAAGAGTTGTTGGTGAAATGTAGATTAGCTGGATGTCAAGAGTTGTGTAAATGACAAGGGTACGGTATATGATTTCTCCTCAAACCCTTCGTGACAATTAAAATATTCATACACATTCAACTACACATAGCATTCCACTTTGTCCGAATTGTGTGCGAATCATTGAAGCGTGTACAACTTCACTACTGGACTTCTTTGTTTCCGCTCGAGACTAGAAAATGCTGAATTTCAAGGGAACGTTAACGACAGAAACCGCAACTGACTGCTTCACCTTAGGAGTTAGAAACGGTACCAGTGTTTGGAAGATTTTCATTATAAGATGGCATTGAAACATTGCTTTATGAACGAACGCGTTAATAATTACCTGGAAGGATTCGTTCCACCGATGTGCCAATTTTCAGCCAATTCGGCAAGAAAGTCTCTCGAGAAATCACGCGAAGAGACAGACAATCACAAAGATCATTATGAAATAGTAACAAAGAAGCATTTAACACTTGAAATATTTGCCTTTTTTGTCATAAAGTATGCGCAGTATCGTCCAATTGTTCTTTAAAAAGTGACCAAGTTTTTAGACATAATGCGAAAGACAAACACTGGCATGTGTAGCTGTTGTCGCATTCTTCTCCCATTGAGACCTAAGTAGCCAAGTGCTTTACCACACACACACACACACACACACACATACACATACACATACATACATTAAACGTCTAATTACTTCCACATTATATCACCATTTTCTCACTCTCAACCCCTCCCTCCTTTTCATCCAAACTTTCATACTCTTTATTCATACACCGTCCCCATCTTGTACACACACACACACTCACACACACACACACACACACACACACACAACCCTATAGCCTCTTGTACACACACTTCTACATATTACATTCGTACGTCTGAATTGCTTTTCCCTGAAAGTGGGACTGCGAGGGTGAAAGGGAAACACGAGAGGGTCAGTTAGCATAAAGGGCCGCCCTGCCTCAGACCCTGCCGCTTCTCACTGGTGGGGAAGCTGTCGAGTCTAGGAAGGGTAGAGTTTATTGGAAGGAGATGGATTTTTTTTTTTTAATGTACTTGTGCTTTCTGTGTGTTAATGACTGTAGGTTGTAAATTTTGTTTAGTACCGTATATTCATGTTTCTGAAAGTATATTTGTGTACATATGAAAGTGTGTGTGTGTGTGTGTGTGTGTGTGTGAGAGATAATAGCTTGGTGTAAGTATGGTTTAAATAACTATGACCCGAGGAAAGAGAACAAAGGACGAAAGAAATGTGATGTACCAGATAGCCCCATATTAACAAGGACACTGAGATAAGAACAACAAGGTCAATCACTGCTTCACGATAAACCAACCATATTATGTTATCACTCTCAATGATACCTGCTAACCTCACCCACAGATTTATTTGGGTAGACAACAGACACTTGTATGAGGCTGACTGCATCCCCTGAACATGAGAGGGTTAAATAGTATGTACAGTTGCTGGCACATGAAACAGACACACTTCAAACGGCCCCTTATCAAGCACACATCTGGACCGTGTGTTCAATGAGGGTCCCCGTTTTATGTATGTCTGTTTCACGTACGTCTGGTTCGTATATGTCTGTTTTGTGTATGTCTGTTTCGTGTATGTCTGTTTCGTGTATGTCTGTTTCGTATATGTCTGTTTTGTGTATGTCTGTTTCGTGTATGTCTGTTTTGTGTATGTCTGTTTCGTATATGTCTGTTTTGTGTATGTCTGTTTAGTATATGTCTGATTTGTGTATGTATGTTTCTTATATGTCTGTTTCGTGTCTCCGCAACTGTACATAACTCTCACAGCCTCATGACACTCTTAAGAAGGATCTACGAAAAGGAGAGACGACAGTATCAAGTTATAGTTTATCGTTATGCGGGAGAGAGTTACAATACGAGTGTGTATGTTTAGGCATCTACACACATTGAGTCTTACTGAAATATATTTACACAGCTGACACTAACACAAGTCTCAAATAAACAAGCATGCACCCACACATAGACCTCGAGTGTATATATACAAGAGTACATACACCTCAGGGCCACACTGACACAAGCACTCGTGTATGAATACCATCACACTAAAATGTTTATACACACACATCAATCAGGTTGACACTATCATATGAATACAGAGCAAGTGCACCTCTTACTTATGGTCACACACGTACTCCACGCACGCATATACAGAGAAACATACATACAATATATACGAGTTATACGCCCACATACAGGCACATAGAATACTACTACTACTACTACTACTACTACTATAATAATAGTAATAATAATAATAATAATAGTAAACAGTCACATACGAATATAACACAGGCATGTAAGCGTCTACTAGCAAGGTCACAAAAAGCACACGCAGAAGAAAGTATGCAGGCGTCAGCACACACACACACACACACACACACACACACACACACACACACACACACACACACTCGCATGGTAAAGAGATTAGTGGCTGACGGTGCCGGTTTTGTAAGGCTGCTGTCTTGCCCTTTCCTTCACATTTATCCCAGCTTGAAACGTCTCGTGAATGTGGTGGTGGAGCGTTGGGCCTGGTGGTGGAATGTACTCTGTGTGTGTGTGTGTTTGTGTGTGTGTGTGTGTGTGTGTGTGTGTGAAATAGTTGCAAAAATGTTTATACAGCATATCGTCATTATCATTATCAAAGCCCATTGATTATTTATATAATGTGTACGAATATATTTGTGAGTATGTGACAGTAGAGTTCAAATGTTGACATGAATATCAGTGTTGGAATCAATGTCTGGACCAGCATCATAAAGTCTTTCAAAATTCAGTAGAGTTATAACAGTAGAAAGTACAGTACAGTGGAATGCCTGCTGGGTGCCATGAATTCTGATCACCACAACCATCACACCTTAATGGACCCTGTGATGTAGTCAGAAAATTGGAGATAAACGAGTTCTTCAAATATTGCCACGAAGTACCACCTCTATGGAAGGAGCTTGTTTCGTGGGATGGTCAGGAGGAATCAGAAGCCTCCAATATCTATATACACGATCACTGGGTCCTTAAGCGATAGGAAGGGCGTGGATTGCCGTGTCCGAGGTGTGTGTTGTGGTGGTGGGTAGGCAGGTGTTGGTGTCCCGGGAATGTTGTGTGGAATGTGATGGTTAAAGGGTATGTGTGTGTGGCGTTAAAAGGTAATGATTTGGTCAGACTCCCGGTGTTAACTGTAGTGATGACGTGTATTGAACAAAAAAACAAACAAACAAACAATTAATAATAGAGTATATGAAGGAAAAGATTCTACTAAAAAATAAAATAGATACTTCCTACGTATAATTTATAATGAGTAAATTAAGTATTACTGTAAAGCAATAGGACGCAAAGTAGGCCTATGTGAAAGCTGCCAAACTTTATGTACAGAGAGCAAATTTGGCATGTTTAAATACTTCGGGAGAGATTTTCACACCTTAGCCAAGTAGACATATTACCATAGAGCAGATGCTATATATTCTTTGTGGTATAGTTTAGAGAAATCAGTAGCCTTCATGTCACTTTCAACACTTATCTTCTTAAGTAACCCTGGGATGTAGTCAGAGTATTGGAGATAGATGAGTTCTTCAAACATTGCCACGAAACACTATCTATATAGAAAGAGTTTGTTTCGTGGCATAGTTAGGAGGAATCAGAAGCCACCAAGTCTCATACACAATCACAGGATCCTTTAAGTGAGGTAACGTGTGGGGAATAAGGGATCACTACTGCCAGAAATACCCACCCTCCACTAGCCTCACCACGCAGCAGAAACTCACACTCACCAGTCATCTTAAGCCGCTTACCACCACCCACTACTGACGCCTCCTCTGTTACATAACCATAGTTTCTAAAGGGAGGGAGGGTGAGAAAGTGTATATACATGTCGTCCGTGTATGACTGAGAATGACCCCTGCTTACCTACCACCTGACGACCCCCTGCATAGCTAGCATAATTATACCTGACGCCTATCATATATTATACCTTGTTCAGTCCTCATTTTATTGCATTGAGTCCTCCTCTTGTTCTGTGTTCCTTCCAGATTTGTCTCTCTTATTCCCATTTCTACCTCTCACAAACTTTTCCTCTTCTTTTATACATCTTCTCCCTCAGGTAACTAAATAATTATCTACCATTCACTCACTCATCTTCATTCCTTCCCTTATCTTCCTTTCCTCATCCGTTCTCTTCCTTTCCTCATCCGTTCTCTTCCTTTCCTCATCCGTTCTCTTCCTTTCCTCATCCCTTCTCTTCCTTTCCTCATCCCTTCTCTTCCTTTCCTCATCCCTTATCTTACTTTCCTCATCCCTTCTTCTCTTCATTTCCTCATCCCTTCTCTTCCTTTCCTCTGCTTATTCTCCCCGTTAACCCTACTACAACTCCACCCAGTCCCATCCATTTCCATTCTCCATTAAAAGGCAAGTCTATCCATTTAAGTTCACCTCACTTTATACCTCGTCACTCTGGCCTCTCTTTCCAGCTGTCTGTATTCCTTTTATCTTCTCCCATCTTGTGTTAACGTCTATAGTCTATTTTTAATCCCCTTCTTCCCTCATTGATAACAAATACTTATACATTCCATCCATACTGATTCCCAAATTATAGTTCACCCTCTTTCCTCTTAGATGCCAACTATTATATTCATTCTATACTGATTCTCATACTATAATCTCCCCTCTTTCCTCTTAGATATCAACCATTATATTCATTCCATACTGATTCCCATATTTCCAATTTTACCTTGTCTGTATGTGAACCCCTTTCACATACATTCTTCATCCCTCCTTTCCAGTGGGACTTGTAAAGCCCCTAATTCGTCCTTTTGAGTGCCCTGATCCCGATGGACAAAAAGTGGGTAATGTCTGCAGATCTGACAGTGGACGGTATTGCCTCTCTGGAGTGATGGCCAGCACTAGGGTTGCATCTGTAGATTTTTTTGCCTTCTCTCCTCTTGTGGGGGTGACGCTCCTTTTCTGAAAATCCCTGGTGTATTGTGTTTCACCCCCTCCCTTCTCTCTTTCACTCTCCCTAGTCCCCCTTAGCTTATTTCCTTCCCACTCTTACCTGCTGCATTTTATCCTTGAATGTAGTTGTATACCTGGTGGTGGCGGCGGCGGCGGCGGCGGCGGCGGCGGCGGCGGCGGCGGCGGCGGCGACGGCGTGTCCTCTCTAGTGGCAGGTATTGCGTAACGCAGGTGTGAAGGTTTGTTACGTCGAGACTCAATGTAACGTGGGTTTGAATAATGGGATCTCATTTGCTAGGATGATTGGTTGCAATGTATACGTTACTGTTCACTGTGTCATCATCATAGTTTAAAGTTTTATATTAATGCAGTTTCGTAGGTTTCTTATGGTAGGCTACCTGTAACCTAGGCTTAGCCTAGCCTGTAACTTCTGTAGTTTTAATAATAGACGAGAAGGCTAGCTGAACGTAATGAGCAGCTTCATACACTTGAAGCGAATGAGCTGCTAAATTAAGCAGAAACTGCTCGTTGTAATGGTTTTGCTATTGATTCAAACACCGGGATGGCCTCGGTGTCTGTGTTGTAATGAAATTGGTGGGAATTGTGTGGTCTTGACGGGCCTGGTCAGTGTAACACAACACATACACTATTTATCATCACCCTTCCATCCATTTTGTTCCATTCATAATTTTTACCTTAGTCACCAGTTATTTTACTTAATTCCTCCACTCATTTTTACCTAATTTCCTTAGTTTGTTTTTCATTATGTACACACTCACCTCTCCTTTCCAATCATTCCATTGTAATACACTCTCTGACATCCTATGCTATTTATTTCACACACGTCTGTACTCATCGTTTATTCATAACTCATTATCTGATCCCACTCGGTCATTGCTCCCTCACTCTCTTATATCCCTCACTAGTCCATGCTCATAACTCACCCATGCCACTCTATAAATCCCTGCCACTCCCCCCAATCCCTCACCCTCACTCACTCCAGCCATTCTGTCTCCCTGTTATACATACCTTGTTTACTATTCACTTGCTCTTTTACTCTTCACTTACTCAACTCCTGCCCACCAATCCTGTACCCTACTCCTGTTCCCTACTCCTGTCCCTAACTCCTATTCCCTACTCCTGTCCCATTCACTCCTGCCAACCACTCCTTTCATCCCTCTCTCCTGCCCACTACTCCTTTCCATCCTCTCCTGCCCACCACTCCTTTCCCTCCTCTCCTGCCCACCACTCCTTTCCCTCCACTCCTGCCCACCACTCCTTTCCTTCCACTCCTGCCCACGACTCCTTTCCTTCCACTCCTGCCCACGACTCCTTTCCATCCTCTCCTGCCCCACCGATCTTGCCCCCCTCTCGACTCCCTCCTCAGTCGCCACCGCCGCCGCCCGTATTGTGGTCAGTTGTGTTCCACGCCCATTGCTTCCTTACCCCCGCATCATCACCCCAGGCAGCCATCACTTCTCTTACAAATGTTCCTTTCTCCATCCCTTTCATCGCCCTTCTTTCCTCAACCCACACCACCCTCCCTACCTCCCTCCCTCCCTCTCTCTCTCCCTCCCTCCCTTCCCTCTTCTTTTCCCGTGACACTCCAGCCTCTTATACCCCTCTCCTACTGTATATCATAATCACCCTTTCTTCTCTCGCCCCTCTTCTTTGCTTTCTTCTTTCCCTTTCTTTATACCTTTCTCTTTCTGTGTATCGATTCTGGCTTCTTCTATGTCTTTTTGTCTGTCTGTTTTATATCACATGCATGGGCACGAAACAAACATACATTAAAAACTATAATATAACAATGATATGCTGAAGCAGTATTATCTCTGTCTTTTGTTCTCACACTACTTTTCAGGAATATCTCTGTCACACACCGCTGTAATCACATTTATATTTTTGGTTCTTTGTCATTTTTCTTTATTATATATATATTTTTTTTCAATAGTTGGGAGCTCGTCAGTCGATTTTCCCAACTTCATTGTCATCATCTTTGGCATTCTTTAAATTAGTTGTTCTTCTTTTCTCTTGGTTCTTGTCTAAATTTCACCTAGAACATTTTTCTCCCATCCTAACCCCCACCTCACGTATATAAAGTTTTCATTCTGCCTTACCCTCCGCCCCCTGACATCACCACACGCCCTTCTCCCTAGGATACGATTCTCCTTCCATCTCTAACGGCCCTTCTCTCTTTCTCTCCCTTCTTCTGATGCCAGTAGCCCCCCTCTTCCTTCTCTGTAATGCCAGCACCCCCCCTTCCCTTCCTCCTTCCCTTATCTGAGGCACCCCTCCTGGTTGGCCTCCTTCAGTAGCGTCCCGGTGTACAATGTTGGGCGGTGAGCAAGAAACCACGACATTGTGGCCACGAGGCAGGAGGGCGCTGGGGAGGAGCGGGGTAAGTGGCCAGATCCGTGAGCCATTGTGGCAGCTGGGGTGCCCTGGGGGGGTCCTCTTTGCTCTCTCTGTGGGCCTCCTGGTCAGTCAGCTGGAGAGGTGTGGACATTGGAGGTATTATGGGGTGTAGATGTCAACCCTTCCCTTCTTCTTTAACTTACCTTGTTGTGTACACCTGGTGTGTATCACAGAATGTAACTTTATTGCCACATCAACGTGTAAAGTCTCAGGTTATCCATATTTAATGTCTAGGGGAAAAATTAGCTAAATTTTGTGACACCAGTTTGGATATGAAATACACACAATAGAAGAAAAATATACGGTGCACAATATGCGTGAAACATTTTGAACCACAGAACGAAGATCACCGACATATTAACGTCCAACACCAGCAGTTGTTGGAGTGTTTTCAATACACATCGGACCCCCTGTGCACCAATAATTTTCTTTTATCGAGAGTACATTGTATGGTGGTTGGAAAATGTCAAATCTCATACTAAGAGTTGCGCTACCAACCTAAAGGAATCACTGTATAGCACTCTGAGTCCACGACGTTATAGACCCCTGTTAACTTAAAACCACTGTATGTTAATTAAACTGGCTGGATATACGTCTCCTATTAACCTAACTATGTCCTCTACATTTGTTCGAGAATTTTAATTAAGTAGTGAAATGGTTACGATTAAAACACATTGTCAAACATTTTCGTTGGCATAATAATAATGACTTTGTTTTAATGAAACAAATATATCATTCTCTCTCAGGGTTATATGGATTACAATCCACCAAGCTTTGATTCTTACCACCTCTTCTGCCAAGACCTCCAAAAGTTTAGGAAAAGTTTACCAAGTGTGTTTTGGACGATTTTGTATTGAGTGATTATCTGCCTGTAAGATGGGGTTTTATTTTGGACATAAGATTTATCATAGTTATAATTTTGAACCGGCTCATCCTCTCTCTTGCCTCACCAGGTTTGCTATCATCATATGCTGTGAAATACACCTTAGTAGACGACAATAGGGAGAAGGAATAATAATAGTGCCTCATTGTACTATACAGTGGGAGAGGATGGTGGAGGCTCTAACAGTAGTAGTAGGAAGGGAGGGATGAGTGGAGGGAGAGAGAGAGGGAGGAGAATTAGCTATATCCTGTGTGTGTCATTGTGAATATGTATGACAGGGTTGAGGTTGGGTGGTTGCTGCTGCTGTACATACCTCCTCCCAGGCAAAGCTACGACCCTCATCATCACACGTGTGCATAGGGAGTCTCTGTGTTAGTCCGGAATGCAGATGAGGCAGACTAACTAAATGTTGATCACTATCTTGAATACAACCCGGCAAGGAAGCGTAACACAACACTTCACCCCCAGTGGATGCAGGAGTCTTATCGCTTATCATCTTTGCAATGGTCTGAACCCCTCCCCACTCGCGCACGGTCAACACCCACGTGCATCATTCAGCTGTTGTTGTGGTCCTTTGCTGTTTCGTATTTAACTTTCATCAGAATGTAATAATGTTGTTGGGTTGCATCAGGTAGTGTGAACGCATCAAATACCTGATAGAAATGTCCATGAAAATATTATTACCATGAGGGCCGGATGAGTTACTACCCCTGCATGGCCAGCGACGATGTACTGTAGAGTTATACTGGTATTGTGGCTGTGACATAAAGTTGGGGGGTATAGAATATGGAAATAATATAAATACCGGATTATTGAGTAATGTTCTGTGGGTATTTCCTGTATTTAAATTGGTAGAACACATGAGAGTGAATGGCAGGAGGTTTACAAAAGATACACGAGTTGTAAATATAAGAGTATTGAATGTAAAGGAGGACTGAAAATAAAAATGCCGAGGGAATACGTGCAAACCAGAGTAAATAATTATGAGAGCAGAAGAAAAATGATGACTCCAACCACCGCTGATGATGTTACTGAAGCAAGTGATTGGTGTTGTAAGTGAAGAACACACCACAGTTTCATCATTGTTATCAAACACATTACCAGAGTCAAGGTTAATGTCGTCTCTTACATCGTACAAAGAGATAATTATGATTGTCGGGTGTTTCCCAGTACATCCTGTAATATATAAGAATACTACTACCAGCTACGATTTGGTTATTTATATATTTCTTTATGATATTCAGTACAAGGTAAATAAATAGAAAGTTGAAACCTGATATTTTTATGGAAACACGGATCGAAGGAGAGGCAATGGAGCAAGAGGAGGGAGGAGGCGTGTGCTAGACGTTGGTTGTTACGGGTCAAGACTAAGGAGGGGAGTTGTCGGGTGAGTGTGGTTGACCTCAGCTACTGACATGCGACCGTGACCACAGGTGCCCCAATACCTCCCCCTCGAGTGACCACAGGTGCCCTTATACCTCCCCCTCGAGTGACCACAGGTGCCCCAATACCTCCCCCTCGAGTGACCGCAGGGGGCCCTCCTCCTGCCACCGAGTGACCGCACGTGTGGCCGCCTTCACTGGGTCTAGTGTCGCTCTCGTAACGATTCCCCGCTCACTCTTACACCGTCTTACGTAAACCACAACTCTCTCACTCAGTCTTATTTGCAGTCGGGAAAGTTAGGCTTTGATAACTCCTACATGACTTTTGACTCCTAGAAGTACTCAGAAACTATCGCCCCCAACTTGCATATCAATACCATTAGTTCCCAATCCTGTATCCTGCCTCTGGATTTTCCTACAGTGAGCTTGGGAAATGGATACACTATACTACACATTCACTATTCTCTTCAATAATACAAACACCTCCATTATGTTGTAGTTTGTTTCTGAAGTGCAAGTTACGAGAGGAGACTTATATTCACAACTGCACACGGGAACATCTTGAGCCATCTTGCCATTGTTTATCCTTGAAGTTAGCCAGGCACTTCAGTTCGCATGATACCACCATACCTCTTATTTTTACTTCTCTGTGCGTCTCGCCACTCAGCTGTTTACATTTCACAGTTCTTATCCATGATTCCACCCTTCCACTTATGCTCCCCGACACACACACACACACACACACACACACACACACACACACACACACACATATATATTGGAAGCCTCATACATGACTGCACACATTTTGTTGATCATTTGGTGTTTTAGCAGCGGGTCTGTTCTTCAAGTGGAGGCAACAAAAACTAGGGATAGTGAAGCCAGTCAAGCGGTGTGTTGGGAGGAAGGGGGACTGGCTGGCTGTGGGAGGCAGTCTTGGCAGGGAGCCGCCCAGAGAAATGGAGGAAAAGGGGAATGGGAAAGGAGAGGAGAGAAAGAAGGAAGAAAGGAGAGAGGCATTGGAAAAGGAAGGAAAATTGATGTGATCATAGAAAGCAGTAAACGAAGGAAGGGAGAAGAAGTGATGAATGGATGAAAGATGTGAGATGAGAGAATATAGAGGAACGTGCATGATAGAGGTAGGGTATGAGTGAAGTGAGAAAGGAGTGGAGGAAGGGAAGAGCAAGGAATAGTTGGAATGCATAGGGATGGAAGAAGAGGACGATAAAAGAGTACAATAAAGAATGTTAGGTGAAGGAATAAAGAAAGTACAATGGATGGAAGGAAAAGGAAAATGGTAAGAGTGAGGTGGGATGGAGAGGAAGGAAGATAAAAAAGTAGTAGGAGAGAAGGGATACAATATATGAGTGAAGGGAAGAAGGAAGCTGGCACAGAGAGTCGGGGGGATGATAGCGAGTGATGGACGAGAGGAAGGGAGGCAGTGAAGGAGGAGAGGAGGAAGGACGGGGAGGAGGAGAGGCAGTAAAGGAGGAAGGGCGGAGAGGGAGAGAGGAAGAGAGGCAGTGAAGGAGGAGAGGAGGAAGGGCAGAGAGGGAGAGAGGAAGAGAGGCAGTGAAGGAGGAGAGGAAGAGAGACAGAGAAGGAGGAAGGGAGGAGAGGAAGGGAGGAAGCCGTGTTGAGAAGACGCCTACAGGGTGGAGGTAGGCGGAGAAATGACGTGAAGGAATGAGTTTATGAGCGAGGTGAGGAGGGGACCTGTGAAGAAAGCGGGATTTTTTTTTTATTATTTTTTGTTTTACAGAAATTGGTTAACGAGATAATTAAGGATGAGGCTTGAGGGCGGCATTTATAATTACGTCTTGAGCGTATGACTGGAGGGCAGTTAGACGTGAGGCGAAGGAGATATTATCATAAAGAAATGGGAATAGACCTCAAAGAAAAGAATGTGTCGTAAGATGAGCAAAAAATTCTCTCATAACTAAAAAAATAATTGAAAATCTGAAGATTTTTATATATGTTAATGAGCTGTTTACATTAATAGACTCATTCTGTTTACGACTGTCTGTAAACAAGAAACCGGTATTATAAAAAATGTAGAATCGAATTGTACGAAACTTAGTGGAACGATTATTAAGATATCCACCGAAAATAATAATTGAATTTTGAAGGCAACCGGTAGAGGGCAGGGGAAAGTATGGAACTATGGGTGACTATGGCCGTAGATTTTCACGAGTTTGGGGGAGAAGGAACTTTTTGGGTGTGGATGATACTCAGCTTTGGAGGAAGTTTGTGGTCTCCGAGTGCCCTTTTAGTCTTCAATCAATGTATGGTAGACAACTTTAATGTAGAAACTGTGAGGAAGGGAAAGGCTTCGTTTATATCAAGGCCACGTGATGTTTGATATCCTAGTCCCGAGTATCTGGGCCAAGTGGGAATATTTCTCTCTTAAGTCCTAAAGCGAGAGACACGAAGGAGGAAGAGGAGGGAAGAGGGAAGAGGAGGAGGAGGAAGAAAAAGAGGGAAGAGGAGGAGGAGGAGGAGGAGGAAGAAGAAGAGGGAAGAGGGTGTGGGACGAGGAGGTCTGGAGAGGTCATAAGTTATACAAGTGTTCTTGGAAAATGACGGGGCAGGGTGCATGTTGTGACGAAGAAAATGTGTGATGAGTAAAAGTAGCAATATAATATAAAATTAAATGCTTGATGTACAAGAATAGTATTAAGTTATGTAGAGTAATAAAATAAGAAGTTAATAGTTGTAAAGTGCAAGAGTAGTGAAGAGTAAGAGGAATAATAAATAGAGGAAGAAAAGTTATGAGGTGCAAGTGAAAGAGTGAGTGATGAGGTGCAATTAAAGAAGGAAGACTGAGTTGTGTGTGAAGTGCAGAGTAGGAGGGACTGGTGAGGAACATAATGAGGAAGGGTATAAATAGTGAGGAGTGTAGTGTGAGGAAGAGTAGTAGCAGAGAGGAGCATAATGTGATGTAGAGGGAAGGAGTTATGAGAAGTTGTGAGGTGAATAGTATAGCGAACTGACGGCACGAGTGAGTGAGGTACAGCTGTGAGAGGCGGCAGAAGAGAGGAGAGATAGAGGGGCTAAGAGAAGAAAGGGGAGTGAGAGTACATAGATGGTCCCAATGTTTAGCAAGGCGGGGTGAGAGGCCTTTGGGGAGTTGTCTTGAGTCCTGCCTCTCTCTCTTCTCCCCTCACTCTATACTGTACCATTCACATTCTCTCTCTCTCTCTCTCTCTCTCTCTCTCTCTCTCTCTCTCTCTCTCTCTCTCTCTCTTTATGAGTCTTTGTTCTTTCCCATTGTTACTCTCCCTCTCACATTCCCCTCTCCTTGCATTCCTTGTTAGTCAGTCACCTCAGTCTCTACACCATCCTTCATATTTTTAATTCTCTGGCTCGTCTCCCCTTCCTATCTTTTTTTTTTTCTTCTCCAAACAATGCCTTTCCCATTATACCACTCACCACCACCACACAGTCAGCTTCTCTCTCTCCTTCCCCCTATATACCCATCGTTGCGTCTTTCAGTCATGTTTTTCTTGATTCCTTAACTCTCCCTGAAATTTCTCCTACCCATCTTATAATTATTTCCTCAATTCTTCTCTTCCAAAAATAGCACTCACGTATTTTTCTTCCCTTCCCCAGCATATCCATCCGTCCTTCTTCCTTCTTTCTTCAGTCTCTTCCCTCCCAGTTTATCCTTAACACCATATCTATCTCCTCTCCTTTTACCTCCCTCCATTCCACTCACTCGTTCTTCCTCTCCAGTTCGCTTCGTTCCTCCTCTCCCCTCCATTTCTTTCCTCTCCATCTTCCACCTTTCTGAGAGCGAGTGTGTGTGTGTGTGTTGAGGTGAGTTTATAGTGCTGGTTGTTTGCCTGGTGAATGAAGAATGAGGCGTCTCGCTGGGCTCACTCTATGGAAGCCAGCCAGCCAGCCACCCGAATAGGTCCTATACCACCACTACCACCACCACCACCGCCAGGCCTACTTATTACTCTACTGTGCCCCTTCTCCTTCCCATCCTCCCCCTTGGTTGGTATTCATAGCGTTCTGTCTGGAGGCGAGGAGAGCTAGGTACGTCTTGATTATATGTGTGTGTGTGTGTGTGTGTGTGTGTTTAGCTTACATTCATGTGCGTGTGTACCGATATATGGAGTGTGCCACCATACAGTAAATTTGTTGAGTAGCATCATGGCAAATACATACTGTACATGAATAAAATTTAGTATCAGTAAAGAGTTGGTACGAGTGAGAGAAGTACGACTGAGAGCGGCGATGGAAGAGAGGAAAGATTGGAGTTAAGAAAATGTGTTACTGAAGGCATCTTGACATGACCTATTGCAAGAATCAAACGACTGTACAACTGAAGGCAAAACACGATGCTAGATTCACATATTTTGATATATAAAGTAATAAATATATCGCTAGTATACAGAGTTATCGTGGAATTGTTCTTCAGTTAATTAAGTTATAAAGAAATTATTTTTTATTGTGATATTTATACATTATAAAGAGACTGATTTCTTAGTAGGTTACTGGTGTTTCAAGATGGTATCAGATTGCCTTGGCCTAATGGGTATCCCAAGAAGGACTGATATAGCCTTAGCGTTGTGGTGGTGCCAGTGTAAACAATCCCTGGTGGTGGTGACAGCTGGGGTATACAGACAGGGACCTCACACCTCCCCCATACCGCCTGTGACGTCACTAACCTTGACCCTCACACACTTATTAACTCGTGTGTAAGGTGCATGGGTAAGGTAGTGAGTGAGTAGGTGGGTCAGTGACGAGCGTGGGTGTGTGTGTAGGTGGGTAAGTGAGTGAGTGAGTGTCAGGTTTGGGTGAGCGCCAAGGGAGGAAGGGAGAGAGAGAGAGAGAGAGAGGTGGCGTGCGTGAGTGGCATTAGCTTGGGAAGGACTATTGAAGGGTGGGAGGGGCCAGACAAACGGAAGGTCACTGAATGTATTTATGGTGTCTTTAGGTGTATTGAGGGCGGGACCTTGACTTATATTAGAAGGGAACAATCAGGACAGAAAGTGGGCAATAAGCCATCACGTTATTCCTTAGACGACGGGGGCTAAATTGTCTGGCGTTACCTCGTAGGGGGATATTGATTATAGTGATGTGAGCAATACTTTAAGGGTTTTGGCGCCCCTTCGGCACCAGCCACTAACATTCAGTTCTTTATGTTTCCATTTCCTTCGTGCTTGCTGTCACACCTCTCTATCACCTTTTTCTATAGCGCTATAATTATGACCTCGCTGTTGCGGTGCCTAATATCAATCAATCAATCGTTTGGCGTTAGTCCAAGTATACATTATCCTGCAGTAGATGTTAGTTGTTGTTTGTGGGTAAAGAATTAAGGGGATAGTATAACTAGTTCTTCAGAGAGACTTGATTCTTCCATACTATGCCAGGAAACAGGACCAGATGAACAAAAATAATGGTGGCCTGTTGCTTGGCATAGTTTGGAGGAATCAGTTGTTCCAGACTTACCAACCCTGTACCTCCCCCATTAACAGTTGGATTTCACTTGTACTTCCTGCCGTCAAGGATAATTATGTGGTGAAGGTCAGAGAAAATTGCATGAGTCATCAGCCGTTTGGTATGGACTGAGAGGAAGGTGATGAGAAAGAAAGGAGAGGGCAACACCAATAGAATCTAGTCTATTGGTCTTGGGAGAGGGTGGGTTAATAGGGAAACGGAGATGAAAGGAGGAGCGAAGGAATGAAAAAGAAAAATGGTGAAATGCCCTGGGACCAGACATGATTGCGCTCAGTTTTCCTCCGTATCACCTTTCCCTTTCTTCCCTTACCTTTCTACACTTTCCTTCACCCTTAAAACCTCGTCTCAAGTAGAATAATGCCTGTGTCATATATTTTCAAGGATAGAGTGAGAAATAGCAGATAAAGAAGGAAGTGATAAAAGCAAGGGAATAGCACAGAAAAAGTGAAGGGATACCATTGGTGACGGAGAAAGGAATTCGTCAGATCAATAGCATGGCAGCAAGAATCTGGGGGGAAGGGGGAGCAGGCAGGCGCCGAGAGTGGAAATAGTGGAGAAAGAGAGGAGGAACGAATGGGTAGGAGGAAGTGGACGAAGTGGACGAAAAAAAAAGAATTTAATGTTGGAGATGAAAGTGAGTGCATGGAGGAGGAAAATGGGAAGGAAGAAAGAGAGGTGAAAACTTAAGCACAGAAAGTGTACAAACCAAATGAGACCATGAAGAAAGTGTTAAGAGCAAGGGAAGTATCCATTTATAAGAAGGAAGGTATTGTGGTTCTACTCATAATGTTAGTAATAAAACAGAGGTAGATTATCATATTACATTTTCCAGCCTTATTTCATCATGAAGAATGTATAATGGTACCCCCATCATGCGTACAAATAGCTGTATTATTCATAGTGATAATGTTAGATGTTTTATGACCTGAGTAAAGGCATGTGGCGTTAAGGGGGTAATTCAATTTGGTTACTCTGGAGTGCCTTGATTCCAAATTATGCCAGGAAACATAACCATATGAACAAAAATTATGGTTGCCTGTTGCTTGGAATAGCTTGGAGGAATGATTTGCTCCAGATTTACCAACACTGTACTTCCCCCTTAAAGGACCTGTGATCATATAGGACAATTGGAGTTTACGGATTCGTCTAAATTGAGCCAAGAAATAGATTTGTTTTCATATTAGAGTGATGATTTGTGGTATAGTTTGTAGGAAAGAATAGTATACCATTTATTTCACCAACAAGATCTGGGGCCACTTTACTACGAATACCTTCCCTTGTTTGAACCCATAAGCAACATCAAATCTACTTCAGTATTTTGTCTGACCCATTGAAAAACATTTTGAAACCAGATACATACAAGTGCTCCAGATTTATGATATACTGTACATTGAAATACGATATACCATTAAAAAAAAAAAAAAAATCCTATAATCCTCCGTCGTTCACTTAATGGGGGCAATAAATAACACCACGGTCAACATTCACTTAATTAAGGGGGAAGTACAGTGTTGGCAAATCTGGAGCAACTGATAACTCCAAATTATTCCAAGCAACAGAACACCATTATTTTTATTCATCTGGTCTTGTTTCCTGGCATACGTGGGAGGAATCATGGCACTCCAATGAAACAAAAGTGAATTACCCCATTGAGAATTGAAGGAAGGAATAAAAATCTGGAGCAACTGATTCCTCCAAATTATTCCAAGCAACAGAACACCATTATTTTTATTCATCTGGTCCTGTTTCCTGGCATACGTGGGAGAAATCATAGCACTCCCAATGAAACAAAAGTGAATTACCCCCTTAAGAATGGAAGGAAGGAATAGAAAACAATGAAATGCATTATCGACACCTAACACGAGGCGTATATATATAGTAGTAGTACCACTTCACGACACTAGGTAGGATTGGAGCTCAGGCAACCCGGGTCTCACAGTATAAGCGATATTCCAATACTGCTGACGCTATCTAGATCCCCAGGCGGAACCAGCTACGAATGGCTACCAACACGGCTCTATTGGCGAAATTTCTGCCTGAATACACAAGCCAGAGTCGGGTATTACTTACTATATAGGGTTCATTCTATACTCTAAATACGTCAGTCACACTTTACGAGGGTATAACTTGGAATGCTCATCTGTGTGAAGAATTTTTGTTCGCGTAGCCTATATGAAAGTGACATTTATATGATTTTTTTTATTATTATATATTTTTATCCTTGTTGAGAGAGAGAGAGAGAGAGAGAGAGAGAGAGAGAGAGAGAGAGAGAGAGAGAGAGAGAATCAGAGAGTGAGTGAGAGAATATGACTTTGAAGTATAGAGAATAAAGGTTGGTGTGTTGTGTTAGATCTTTTCCTCCTCTTGACCTTAGGGAATGTGTTTTACGTTGCCTGCACTTGCCTTTGTTATTCTCTCCTCCTCACTTCTGTTTAGTTCTCTCGTGCCTTCCTTGTTCACCTTCCTTCTTTCCTTACCGTTGTGTGTGTGTGTGTGTGTTTTTTTTTTTCTCTGCTTCTTTCTTTCCTTACCGTTGTGTGTGTGTGTGTGTGTGTGTGTGTGTGTGTGTGTGTGTGTGTGTGTGTGTGTGTGTGTGTGTGTGTGTGTGTGTGTGTGTGTGTGTGTGTGTGTGTGTGTGTGTGTGTGTGTGTGTGTGTGTGTGTGTGTGTGTGTGTGTGTGTGTGTGTGTGTGTGTGTGTGTGTGTGTGTGTGTTTTCTCTGCTTCCCTTTATATATATTTCCGTGGTCCTTCTTCATTTATATTATATCGTTAACTGAGCCTCGTATATCCTCGTTTCTTATGGTACAACAATTTTCTCTTATTTTTCCATTGTTTCATTTTATACCCACTTTAAACCCCGAATCACATCTCTTACTTTCATTTCTCTTCTCAAACCTTTATTACTCTTATCTTACAATAATATCTCTCTAATTTCACCATGCTCTCTCACTTACCCAGCTTCCCTTACCCATGCCAATTATTTTTGCGTACTTTCTTGCCCATTCCCACTTGCCCCCTCATCATCTTCCCCCCCTCTACTCCTTCCTATACGTGCCCAGTGTCCCATCCCTCCATCACCAATACCCACGATAATCTAGCCCATCCTGACCCACACTAACTCTGCCCATCCCTAACTCTGCCACTGTGCCAAATATGACCTTCCTCTCTTCATTTGGGTCCATCTCCTAATCTTATAGTACTGTACCTTGGTTTCTCTCTCTCTCTCTCTCTCTCTCTCTCTCTTTTATTCTTTCCACTCCGCTATATAGAATAGATACAAGGTGGTTAATGTAAGATGGAGGTGGAAGCTAAGCTGGATTGTGTGGTGGGAGGTGGAGCGAGGCTGGGTAGTGTGGAAGGAGGTGGAGCTAAGCTGGCAGAGTGGAGGAAGGTGGAGCCAGGCTAGTCTGTGTCCTCGTAATTCGAGAGAGCATGACACCGGAATCAAGGCTACATTTTCTCTCTCTCTCTCTCTCTCTCTCTCTCTCTCTCTCTCTCTCTCTCTCTCTCTCTCTCTCTCTCTCTCTCTCTCTCTCTCTCTCTCTCTCTCTCTCTCTCTCTCCTTCTCTCTCTCTCTCTCTCTCTCTCTCTCTCTCTCTCTCTCTCTCTCTCTCTCTCTCTCTCTCTCTCTCTGTGTGTGTGTGTGTGTGTGTGTGTGTCTGGTGTAAATGATCATTTTGCTTCTCTTGATGGGTATGCTGTAGAAGCGAACGTGATGTGTGGAAATCATTGAGCATATTGAGGTAGGTAGGTGTTCGTGTGTGTGTGTATGTGTAAGATAGATATACTGGAGGCTATACTGTATACTCTGTTGACAAATTTGTGTATAGATGGATATGTGTGCTTAGATTTGTGTTGGGTGATAATTATGTAAGTAATATAGAGGGATGTGTTGCAGAATGTGTGTCGAGTAGGGTGTGTATAAAACTGTAGTGTGTAGAGAGGAATGTGTTGGTGGCCGTGCGTGCAAGTTGTGCAGTCGGCTCATGTGTTGCTGGCGGGTCATAACTCGTAGCTTAACTAGGGGGATCCTGGCAGGGGGCTTGGGGGGAGGGGAAGGGAGGGGGGCTGTGGCTGGTATTATATCTGGTGTGATCTCCCTTACCCTTGCTCTCCTATATCTATCCTCTTGCTTGCATCCCTCTTCTCCCCTTACCTTCATCCTTTTCTTTCCTTCTCATCCCTAGTATACTGTCCTATATACTTTCCTACCCCCCTCTTTCCTTCTCTCCTATTTGCCTGCCTTCCTTTCCGGATAGTCTCCTACTTGTCTCCCTCCTCTTTCCTACTCTCCTACTTGTCTCCCTCTTCTTTCCTACTGTCCTACTTGTCTCCCTCCTCTTTCCTACTCTCCTACTTGTCTCCCTCCTCTTTCTACTCTCCTACTTGTCTCCCTCTTCTTTCCTACTCTCCTACTTGTCTCCCTCTTCTTTCCTACTGTCCTACTTGTCTCCCTCCTCTTTCCTACTCTCCTACTTGTCTCCCTCTTCTTTCCTACTCTCCTACTTGTCTCCCTCCTCTTTCCTACTCTCCTACTTGTCTCCCTCTTTTCCCTGCTCTCTTCCTCATTCACTCCTGTTCCCTGCCTTACATATCATTTATATTTACGTTTTCATTAGCCTGTAACAGTTCCTACAATCCTGTGCTGTCGACTCCTGCATACACCAGCAGTATTTTCAGTGCGGGTCGTTCAGGTAATGTAGCAATTAGTAGTTAGCGACTGGAATTCTGCGAACCTTCATTAGCATCCCAGTCCCCCATTCCATTGATGATTTAGACGTTGATTTTAGCTCATGAATATCAGCACAGTTGAATCATTATTGCCTCGGCATGTAATAACGACAGCCACTCATATCGCAGCGGAATAGATTACTGCTCTTTCAAAATTTGGAATCGATTACAGTGTATATCAATATCTGATTACTAGGATAGTGCGTGAGGTAGTTATGTGTGCTTAGGTATCATTAGCGTGGAGTTTATGAGCGTGAGTTGTGAGCGTGAGTCCAATATTGGTGGAGGTTGACTGGCCGGCAACCAATTTACATGATGGTCCTCCCTCACCCCTTGCAACACGAACCCCACACCGTTCCCTGCCTTGCCCTGGCTTGCCTTCCTTTGCCCTGGATTGCCTTCCCTTGCCCTGGCTTGCCTTCCCTTGCCCTGTCTTACCTTACCTTGCCTTGACTTGCCTTGCCTTGCCCTGCCCTGCCCTACCTTGCCATGCCCTACATATCCCTGCCCTGCCTTGCCCTGCCTTCCCTTGCCCTGCATAGCCCTGCCCAGCCCTACTACCATCCCAACCCCATCCCCATCTCTGCCTCGAATACATTACTCCTATGCCTCTTAAAACCTGGATATCGGCGTCCTGGCCATAAATTCTGTGTGCAATTGGTTCCCAGATGGCGTGGCCTGCATACATACGTAGAGTGGACGTGTGTATGCCAACCTAAAGCGGGTATCACACTTGCATACTTTAATCCGTTCAACCTCCAATCAAGACTCTTTTCGTCCGTCATTCTACTTTCTCAGAGTTAGAGGAGTTTTGATAAATCCGTATGAAGTCAATCAACATTATGTCCTGAGATTGAAGGATGGAGGATGAGGGAAACAGGTATATAAATGTTGTAGTATTAAGTGATTCCTGTCTTTAAGTAGCCACTATTTTGTTTTTATTAAGCCAGGTTGTAATCTCAGCACGAGGTTATGGCGATAATTTGATAAACATTTATTCCTCATTATTCTAGTTTAGGGTATGGTAAGTACTCGAAATGTGGGATTAGTGAAATTTTATAGCTCTCGTGTGACTTTGATGAGAGCTTAAGGTAGAATAATAATGAAGATCAACAGTTTATTTCCCCTCGTCTTACCTGTCTCCTTTCCCACCTCCATTCTTCCTCTCCCTCTCCCTTCACATTTTACTCTTTCTTCCTCCCTAATACCTCTCCCCCTCGTAGCTATTGTCATCTCGCTCAAACCCTTGCTATGCTCCCTCTCCTACCGTTTCATTCTCTCTCTCTCTCTCTCTCTCTCTCTCTCTCTCTCTCTCTCTCTCACACACACACCACACACACACACACACACACACGCACACACACACGCACACACATATTGAGGCTAACTGACTGGTCGAGGTTTAAAGTAATTGACCCTATAACAGTTGTCAGTCCTACTCACTATATACATTCTCAATAACCAAATACCAGCTGTCAGGGGCTGAGTTTTACACATTGTTGCCCGAGGACGAGGCGTTGTATACATTAGGATGTAAATATTGTGTTGAGAACTAGGTCAGGGGGTTGAGACGAGGGCAGGCACATTCTTATACGGACTGACGCTATTATTTTTGCTCTGACAATATTATAAGAGTAGGGAGAATGTAATACAAAACAGATTTAATCACTTGTGCCTCATAGCTCACAATAAAGATAAATTTATTTCATATGAACATTTTTGAATAATTGCCATTAAACCTTGACATTATTGTGTATCATGTGGTCACAATCTTATGCCTCTCAATTTAGAAACATTTCCCACTTGTCTTAAACGAATCTCCCCATGTTGGTGAATGTACGAAGATGGTAATTCTATTTTGTGGGTGAGTGAGTAAGCCTGAGTGTGAATCAACCCCTCCCTCGCCCTCTGTCTCTCTCTCTCTCTCTCTCTCAACGGCTGGACTAAACCCTCGAAATTGGGCCAGACAGCTTCCCGACCCAGTTTTCCAGCCGTCCCCATCCGGACCCTCAGACTCGCTCCCTCCACTCTTTCAGTGTTGATTTCTTCATTTGTTGTTCTTTATCCACCACCCTTCACTTCCCCTTCACTTCACGCCCTTAGAAACCCGGTCCCGACTTTGATCAGTCCCTTTAACCCTCTTCCCTTGTAAACTATATAACTCTTCCAACTTACATCCCCTACGAACGCTCACCAAGCCATACACGCACGCCCACTTCTCCGGCTCACCAACTACACACACACACACACACACACACACACACACACACACACACACACACACACTTCATCAAAATCCCTCACCAACGTTAGTCCACTCAACTGAATCTCACCCCCCACAATCGCTCCCTCACTCACTCACTCAGTCACGTCCCCCGCCGCCACGCCCCCCAACGCTCACCCACTCAGCGCCCCCACGCCCCCAACAACTCTTACCCAGGCAATTCAGTTACACCACCAAGGATACCCCCACCCCCACCTTTAGATCTCGTCCACCAGCAGACCCATCCACTCCATCCCATCCTCTTCGTCCACCAGCATCCCCATCCATTCCATCCCATCCTCTTCGTCCACCAGCATCCCCATCCACTCCATCCCATCCTCTTCGTTCCCCATCCTCTTCGTCCACCAGCATCCCATCCACTCCATCCCATCCACTCCATCCCATCCTCCTCGGCCACCAGCATCCCCACCCACTCCATCCCATCCCACTCATCCCATCCTCTTTGTCCCTGGCGTACCCTGACCTGACCTAGTTTATGTGGTGGTGGTGGTGGTGTACGTGGGAGTGATGTGAGTGGAAGACAAATGGCAGACTTAGTTCAATAAACCCCAAAAGCAGCTTCCTAAATTGCACGGAAGCAGCAAGTGAGGCACACAAGCTTAGTTGGTTGGTTGGTTGGTGGGTCGGGTACGTTGTGTTCATCCTCCGTAATTCTGACACACTCGGGTTACCTCCGTCGACTAACTTGATTTCCGAAAGTTGGAGAACACTTATCGTTTTTTTTTTTTTTTTTTTTTTTTTCTGAACGGTGGTATAATTCAGGGTAGAGATTTGAGGATGGAGGACGAAACAAATCTTTTCACTGGAATATTCCAAGTTTTTTTTTTCAGATATTCTTTATTTTTCAGTCATCTCGTTTGGGTTGCAGATAGTTAGATAACGTTCGTGAATCTGGGCGGTGCATGTCAAGCCCAAAAAGGAAGAGTAAGGATGGAGAACAAATGATGTATTTTGATGGACATTTCAGAGCTGGACAAATTGGTGGAGGTTATGTATGAAGGTGACGCGAGGAAAAGAGAAACGTGTATAAACTTTTCGGTTGTGTTTGGTGACGACATACACTGTGATGGTGTGACACGTGGGCAGTTATTATACACTATAGTTGTGGTGAAACTTATTCCAGTAGACATAAGTAGGATGTAGCCAGCAGTATGGGTATAG